>JASDQU010883281.1:0-17159 GCA_032191745.1 Picea mariana
TGACTTTTGTGTGTGAGTGAAAGTGTGTCAATTTTTAGTGAATTAGATGTCACCTTGCTGCATGTGGACTTCGCTTGGTCCTTACAAGTGTTTGATTACATAATTAACTAAGTGCCTTTGGTACGACCTTGCGTAATCCAAAAGTCCCTAGGAAGCTAGCATGTGGACATGTGGGTCCATTACTATCCCTTTAACTCCCTATTGTGATGTAATCTAAGAAAAGCTTTGAAACTATCCTGGATTGATCATGTGGGCATGTATGGGCCCGTTACAATATTAAGATGTGTTTGAAAAAGTAAACTAAGAGGAGTCCCAAGAAGGGTTGTTGTCCTCTCTTAAAGGTTTTAATGTTCTTAAGGGAGATGAAATCGTTTCACAATCTTTTTCTGATTCTCAAGATTGCTTGGAGGCGCGAGAGAAGAGCATACTAAGCGATTGTTATTCAACTTCTAGTCCCAATGCAAGTTAAATGTGATTAAAAATGATTCTCAACTTATCTTGTGAGTCAAAACAAACCATCTATGTGGCAAAAAATGAAAGCAAAGAAGGGAAATTGATTTTAACCTCTTAAGTGCCTATGTGTTTTTGACTAACCCCTTTATATGATAAGAGGACTAAGTGTGGTGCAGCTTTAAAACATGCTTGAAATCATTTTTAAGAAGGAAAATGGCCTTCCCCACATCTCAACAACTTTACAATGTGAATTTTTGCACAGATGCACTGGTCTCAGTGGAGACAGAGGCGCACAGAGCGCATGTGCGCGAACAGAAAAAAGTCAACGAGCGCACCTGCGCAGAATAGAGCTGTGATTTAGGCGCATGTGCGCACAATGCGCGTCTGTGGGACTAAAAACCCGTGCATATATGACACACGACCGAGAATGAAAAATCCGGATGGATTTCTCTCAATTCAACTTGGAATTGGCTGAGTGGCAGGTCGGCTTAGGCCGGTTAGTGTACTTGCAAGTTAAACAAACTAAAAGAAGAGCAAGAAAAACCCAAATGGGGTAGGAAATTGATACCTTTCCCCAGTGGAGTCGCCAATCTGTTGCGCCTCTTCTGTCATCTTATTGAGCAAAATAGAGGTGCTTGCAAGCTCAGTTGGGTCTGCTGAGCAGGACAACTGGAAGGAAAAGAGTTAGGGAAAGAAATAAAAAACAACAATTAAGAATTAAACTAAGAAATGCAATAACAACTAAATTCATGAGCATAGGGACATAGAAACAAAAATAACAATAAGACCCATGTCACCAATGATGAGGCTGATATATTAGTGAAAGAATACACCGTGAAGAAAGGGGACTATGAGTCCCTTCTTCCTTCAAGGGAGGGCTCTTGGACCCCCACTAGCAAGCTCTTCTTACAACAAATAAAAATGGAAAATGATGAAAGAACTCTTTGCAAATCCACTCAAGGGGTGAGATGGATTGCCCAATGCAATGGTGCAAATATACTCTTGGCAATGATAGAGTCCTCAAGAGAATAATGGCAGCATAACTTTGCTTTGAATTCCTTGAAAAATGAAGTGTATCCATGGCCTTTTTATAGCATTCCTTTGAGCTATTGTTCAACTAGTTTGTAGTGTGAAAAGAGGCTAATTAGGGCATTTCTAGGTCTTTGACCAGCCATCCAGTAGAATCCAGTCCAGATTTGAGTGTCAAATCGGCTTGGGAGCTGAACCATAAGTGGGTGGGAGGCCGACCACTCTCATAAATGCGTCATTTCTCAGGTGTATGACTTTTTGCGATAACAGTCGCGCATCGTGCGCATGTGCACGATTTCTGCGTTCCTGTTCCGCGCATGTGCGCGAGCGCCCAGTGTCTTCATAGCGCCCTTCAATTTTTCACTACTTTGTATAGTTTTTGACCCTTTATGAATGCTTTGGTGTTAATTCAGGTCCATGGATGACTTTATCACTGTTTGACGATGCTGAGTTCTTGTAACCATGTGCGGACGAAATTTCAGTGATAACAGATATGACCTACATTATTATCGAACCTGATTTGAAACCTTCAAAAATATATATTTTGAAAATCTAAAACAATAATTTAGTAAACATTTATTGTAAAAATAAAGTGACGGGATGAGCATAACCACTAATGTGGCCCTTGTTAATGATAATTTGTTGGCCCAAAGTTGTTAATGATAATTTGTTGGCCCAAAGATCCCAAGGCTAAATGTTTGGGCTCATGCTGTTCTCCTTGTATACCCTATGAGTATCAAAGGTCAATGTAACCTTCAAGGCTTGAACATATTTGGAAATGGCCCCAAAGACCCTAGAACAAACAACACTTGATAATATGAATGCTTCTTCCAAAAGAAAAGAATAGGTGAAACTTAATGGTATAGATATTCCTTTGGAGAAAAAAAAACCTCTCAAAACACACCACCTACCACAACATACAACACCTTAATAGGATGCAATTACTTTTTTTTTGTTTTTTTGTTTTTTTTTTAATATTTTATATAAAAACACCACCTACCACAACATACAACACCTTAATATGATGCAATTACTTTTTTTTTTTAATACTTTTATATCCAAAAATTGAAACATGAATCAATGAAAAATAATAAAAAGAATTTTAATAGTTATTTTTGTCAAACTCATAGTGAAAAATAACTTAAAAATCGAAAACATATTTATGGGGTTATTTTGTAATATTAGATTAGAAATAATATATAGAACACATTAAAATTAAATTTATTGTCTAACATTACGAATAAATCCCATAGTAAAGTAAGAGGAAAACAAATTAATTTTTTATTTATTTAGTAAGAATATTCATGCACACATACTTTTTATACTTCGAAAGATGGGTAAATAGTTTGCACGGGTGACGAAAGCGCCATTTTTTAATATATATCGCTTTTGTATGTTTTAAGGAGAACTAAAAGCAATAATATACATGCAATAGGTTATGCAATAGCTTTAGTTATGAAAGGATACGTGAAAGGATTTTCAATTATTATTAATATAAAAAAATAAGTGAAATTAGTAGTAAAGTTGCTTATATTTGTCTCTTGATATTTTGGTAGTCGTGGGAGGTATTAATCTTCATGGATAAACCTTTAACTAGAATAAAATATTCTAGAAGCAAGAGAAAACCTAAAAAGATGTGTGAAAATCCTAAAAGACAAGTTGGCTCAGTAGAATAAGTAATATTGAAGTATTATATGCAGAAAAGGACAGGTCGGCCCTGTTTGAAAAGACACATATTCACCTAGTCAGATTAGTATAAATAGAAGGCTCTTGAGCTCATTTGGCAACACACTCACACTAAAAAAAGTGGTGCGCAAGTCTAGAGGAAGAGTGCAGATGCAACAATTGCAATTGGGTACTAGTCTTGGTCTGTGGTTTGGGACTTTCTGCTTGGTGCGCTACCTTTGGAGAAAGGTGCGCTCTCTATCTCTTGGTTATCCTTTGGGTCTAGTGATGCTTCCATAATCATTCTATCTATCAAAGGTTACGATGCTCGAGAGTGGCTATGTGCCTATGGTTAAACGAGCACCACATTCTAACAGGTTATGGGCCCACACCACCTTCAGAACATTCTAACCATTGGAAGGTAGATACACAACTCTCTGTCAAGCTCGTTGTAGCACAATTGTAGTTGCAGTGCCAACTCCTTCGTGCCAGTTGCAACACCAGTTGCAGTGCCAGTTGCAACACCAGTTGCAGTGCCAGTTGTAGTGCCAGTTGCAGTGAAAGTTTCTGTGAAGTATTGGGACTAATTTTTGGTTATCCTAGTGCGCCCTAACCCAACACATCTCTTGGTTCCCTTATCCATAAAAAAATCAAATTGAATTTTGGGGTCAAAGTCAACGCTTAACTGGTCAAAGTCAAAAAACTAGTCAAGATCAAAGTCAAAGACAGTCAGGACTCCCTCCATAAAATTAGAGTGGTGCAACAGAAGCATGGTCTCTTGGTAGAGCATGGAAGACAAGGATTGACATCATCCTTGCAAAGAACAAAGGGAAAAATTATGGAACCACATACTGAAGAGCAGGCGTCAAAGGATGAAGAGTTTGATTTTTGGAGCTTCCAAGCACATGAACATGGAGTAGGAGAAATAATAAAAAGCAACTACTGCAGATTTGAATCTATGGAAAGAAAATGGATCTTTGTCCAAGAAGTAATCAGAGAGCCAGGAAGATCTCAGATCTAATACATTCAGAGGAACAACACACTCTCCAACTTGGAAAGAATACTTGTCTCAGAAGAAAAACAACTCAAGCGGAACAATAGCCAGACTCCAGGTTTGCATGTTAGGTTTGATATTTTTTATTGTTGTTTAAGTATTGCAATCCTTTAGATTTTATTAATGTTAGGAACAAATGAATACTTGGTAGCATGTACTATTAATATAAATGCTTATTGTACTTAATTGCAATATGAACTAACATCTTTTGTAGGAGATCTTTCTTGTTCTTGTTCTCAGACAAGACACCTTGGTAATGATATAATGAATTACCATGAAATTGATATGTTCTAATATAAAATGCTATTATAATGGAAATACTTTTTCTCTTGTTGTTTCTGTTTCATATCATGTTATCCTACGTATTCCAGGAAGGTTACCACAAAAAAGAAAGACTTGAAAGGACTCAAAGGGAGTCAGTGATAAGGAAGAAGCAAGGTTTTGTGACACTTTGCAGGATGCATAGGGACATGTAGCAGATGGAAGCATGGTTCGAGGATTCTCTTAGTTAAAAGGAGTTGTAGGCCTTCGAGACGAATTGTAGGCCTTCATGCTGAGTTGTAGGCCTTGCAGCCGAGTTGTAGGCCTTGGAGCCGAGTTGTAAACCTTTGTGCTGAGTTGTAGGCCTTCGAGCCGAGTTGTAGGCCTTCGAGCCGAGTTGTAGACCTTTGTGTTGAGTTGTAGGCCTTTGTACCGAGTTGTAGGTCTTTGTGCCGAGTTGTAGGCTTCATGCCGAGTTGTAGGCTTCGTTCCAAGTTGGAAGCCTTTTGCCGAGTTGTAGGCTTCATGCCAAGTTGTAGGATTCGTGCCGAGTTGTAGGCCTTATGCTGAGTTGTCTAGGCTTCATGCTGAGTTGTAGGCCTTGTGCCAAGTTGTAGGATTCATGCCGAGTTGTAGGATACTTTAGTGAGATGGTCTGGTATGCCGAGTTGTTGCTACACCAGTGAGACAGTCTGGTACGCTAGTGGCATAGTCGAGAACTTGTATGGCTGTGATGGTGTTGCTCGTAATATGATCTGGGTGATCATGAGATAGCCTGTGTAGCTTTGGTGATGTTACCGGTCTGCAAGACCATGTAGGTCTTGCCCATGCCATGTGAGATGGATGGATAATGATGATACCCACGACATGGGTGGGCACGTCATGCGAGTGTATCCCATGACGATGATGGTGACACACACTACGAAGTGTATCTCTAGTGTTCTCTAGTGGGTTGTGGCCCCTAAACGATATTGACAAGTCCACATGGGTGTAGCCATGTGTGACGTAATGATGCTACCAGTAGCATGGTTTACGTAACCATGGCATAGCAAGCAAGGCTATGAAGACCAGAAGGGAACATCATGGTTAAATAATTCCCTAGCTAAGAGGGAGTGTTGATGTTTTGGTAGTTGCGGTAGGTATTAACCTCCATGGATAAACCTTTGACTAGAATAGAATATTCCGGAAGCAAGAGAAAACCTAAACAGATGTGTGAAAACTCTGGAAGACAAGTCGGCTTAGCAGAATAAGTAATATTGAAGTATTATATGTAGAAAAGGACAGGTTGGCCCTGCTTGAAGAGACACATGTTCACTTGGTCATATTAGTATAAATAGAAGGCTCTTGAGCTTATTTGGAAAGACACTCACACTCAAGAAAGTGGTGCGCAAGTCTAGAGAAAGAGTGCAGCTGCAACGACTGCAGCTGGGCACTGGTCTTGGTATGTGGTTTGGTACTTTTTGCTTGGTGTGCTACCTTTGGAGAAATGTGCTCCCTCTCTCTCTCTCTCTTGGTTATCCTTTGGGTCTAGTGATGCTTCTAGAATCATTCTATCTGTCAAAGGTTACAATGCTCGGGGGTGGCTGCATGCCTATGGTTGGGTGACAATATTGTGATATTGTCTATGGTTAAACGAGCACAACATTCTAACACTGCCTCTTAGAAATATGTTAATGTAATAGTTGTAGGTAATCCAAAGTGAAAAGTTAAAATAATTATGAAACATTTAAAACTTGTAACAATGTATTTATTAGAAATATGTTAATGTAATAGTTTTAGGTAATCCAAAGTGAAAAGTTAAAATAGAACACATGTATTATGAAACAAAGTGAATAATTTTGAAACATTTAAAACTCTTAACAATGTATTACTTGTGCATTGCCTAAAATCAAAATGGAAATAAGAGTGATTACTCCATGTACTTAAAAGTCAAAGTAGAATTGAACAAATTTAGGTGTTAGTAACTATTGACAATGTCACAAGTGTAAATTGAAGTTTTCAAAACATTCTTAAAATAAATAAATTGATAAATAAAATATGTGACATATTAGTCCTATCCATAACACTCCAAAGTATAACTGAACTAGAACACATGAAGTACTTGCTTGGCTTGTAAGAAAGTCAAGGGTCAAGGGTTATTTCCCACCCAAGAGTATAAGGAGGTAAGAGGTAAAGAAAACCCCCTTTAATAAGATAAACTTCCTTCGTCTATTTAATACCATCCTTGGGTTAGGTGAGAAGGGGTAATGTGACAGGTAAATCCACTTGCTTGAGGTGATATTACAACTATTAAGCAATGCATGATACTAGTGTGGAGGTTTACAAGCCCAGATACTAGCTTTGGAGGGATGACTTATAGGGCTTACCAAAACAAGTAACCATTGCTTTCTTCCTAGAATTTAAATTATATAAATAATTTAAATTTGTATAGTATGGTTAAATGTTTTTGGTTTTTACATCTAATTATATTATAAACCTAAGTTCTATGTCAAGTATATGAGGAAATTTTGATATATTAATTAACATAATTATTGGGAGGAATTTAATTGATGATTCATTATCACTATAAATTTTACATTATAAAAAATAATTTGAAAAATAGTTTAATTTGTAGTCAATGTGCTTTTACTTTTAAATAATTTGCAATTTTTTCACTTTCTGCCATAAAGTTTTCCAAAGTCTCCAAAAATTTATCTATTAAATTGATTATTCTTTAAATTGAAAAATAAATTTTAAATTTTCTAAATATAAATTTCTATTTTTTGATTGGTTGTTAACTATGATTAGAGAATTTTTAAGTGGTTTTACACTTAATTGTTAGATTTTAAAAAATAATTTTAAAAATTAAAAAAAAATAAAATCAAACACTTTGCCATGTGTCCTTATTAATTATGGCCATCAATACTTATTGTACTGCCTCCAGTAGTACATAGTGATGAGTTAGCTTTGACTATTATATTAATTGGGTTTGACTTCAAATTTTTTATAAAAAACCTAATGTGTAACATAAGAAAATTAAAATTTTATTTTTTAATGTGTAAAAAAATTTAGTTTTGTTACATTTCATTGGCTGATAACTTTATAGTGTTATTGGAGCCTTCACTTATTTCGAAATGTCAAATTAATTGTGAAGTATGAAATGGGTCCCATCGTTTCAAGCTCTAATTTCCAAAGCTCTGTGAGTTGGGTTGGTACTCTGATTTTTTCTTGAGAGACTGCGTTGTTTAGTGGATCTCCTTTACGGGAGCCTCCTGTGAGAGCCCCGTTGTAGGAGGGAGCGAATTCCCTTCTGCAGGTGTGACTGTAAGTGACATGTTCTTGCAGAAATCCTTCATGCTATTTCAAATACAAATATTGTTTTTCAATAGTGTTTCAAATACAAATATTGTTTTTCAGCTGAGTGATTTTGGATCAAACGATACGTTAATTCATGAGCGTATTCGTTGTCGAGCAAATGCCATGATAAGTACCCATCCAGGTGGGAATAACGACTCGAAGAGCTACTTAAGAAAAGCCTCGCCCGCATATCCCAGCTCCGTCAGGCCATCAGTTCTCTTCCGGGTTCCAAGTCGTTATGTATGGTAATTATTTTTTTTATAATAAAAAAGTATAATTTTCTTATTAGAAGTTTCATACATTTATGGTAATTATTTTTTTTATAATAAAAAAGTATATTTTTCTTATTAGAAGTTTCATACATTTAGAGTTTTATTAGAAGCTTCACTTTGTTTGTTCGAGGTTTATAATTAATTGCTAACTATTCCGCACAAATTCTTAGGAGGCAGTATGAGCAGCCTTGCTGCCTTGTTTGTACACATGCCACATCTATTCATGTCACTTCTATTAATTATTTTAGATATTAAATAAATATAGTAATAAGAGTTTGAAATATTAAAATTAAAATTTGAAATATTAAAATTAATTATAATTTTAATATTTCAAACTCTTATTATACTTGTTGCCGTAGCAGAGTATATTGTAATTGTTTTGGAGTCAAATTGCTTTGATTTTCAATTAGTTAGTTTTGATATTAAAATTTTGTTAAAGTTTTTCAACTGTTGTCAAATAAATATATATTAAACTAAATATTTGAAAATTACAAAACAAATTTCAGAATAGTTTTTTAAATGAAAATAAATGTCTCTAATTTATTTTTTATTGTAAATTGTCCTAACACAACAACTCTGTCAAATCATTTAAAAAAAAAAATCATCATGCATCTTTTTTTACATAATTGTCCTCCTCATGGATTGCCTTTCATATGGTGGAAGCCGAAAATTTCATCGCTAACTTCAATTGAAGCAACTTTTTTTTAGAGGCGCCCATGTACAATCTTCATATCACTTTGACTCGGTTGATTTTAACATCTGGAAAACATTAGAAAATGGAGATGTATGAAAACAGTTCGTCAAAGCAATCAGAGAAAGAAATTTAACAAAGATAACTTATTTTTTTTTTTGTAAATAAGAAGATTTATATTTCTTGCTATGAAAGTCTGTTACAAATAGGATTTGTGTTCACCAGAGACATAGTCGCCACCCTGGGAAATCGACTCTGTCCCAATAGATTTTGCATCTCTGTTCTTTCCATGTCCCCATACTTAATACAAAACCAAAAAACAGTTGATTCAAAATGTCTGTCTATCATTGCACTGGAAAAAACTAAGGACTAACTTAGACTTGCTTAGACTCAGACAACTGAAAGCTAAGACACTTAACGTGGTGACCATTAGACAGAGTGACCAATTGGGCTCGGAGGGAGGAGAATGGCTTTGCTATATCAACCATCGAGAGTAGTGGGGCTGCCCCCTGCTCCTTTTCTGCGTCCATAACCAAAGATATATGGCGATCCAAGAGATCCAGGAGAAAATGCACATCGTGAACCTTGTTGCGCAGCTCAAAAATCAATTGTTGAATGTTGGACAGGGCCTCAAGAATTCACTGGGAGTCCTCTTCTTCCATAGTTTGTTTCTTATCCATGGAGGCGACTTCTGATGGACGTCTATCAGCAGGCTCTGAAGAGGTGGCAACCTGATTTCTCTGTGAAAAATCATAATCGTGGCTCCGCTGTGGGCTGTCAGAAGAAGTCCAACCTGGTAAGGACTTTGGGGCATAACCCAAAGATCTCCCTTTCCTATCAAACCACTCAATTTTGCATCCCCACCTAGAAGGAGTCTGGCCACTGTCCTGTTGGTGAGTCGAGCCCTGTGAAGGGGTTCTAGAACGTTTCTTGCTTCCTAGCCATAAATCACTACTTGTAACTATAACACAAGGCCTACCCACTGGAATGTGTTTGCCCCTGCCCCTGCCCCTCTTCGAGCACCCACATTGCCTAGGCATGAAAAATTCATATGGGGGGAGTTTCCTGATAAAACAATCCCTGAACCAACGTATTCCTTGTGCACTGCTTTGCCTCAGGTGAAAGGAACCAACGAAATGGCCACTCCCCCCCTTGCTGAGTAGCCATAAGTCCCCCCGCATGAGCAAATTCATGACTGCCGGTACCGTGTTGATGGACTCGTACCTGAAATAAATGCCTCCAACCATCCTCGTCTTAATCGAGAACATTCCCCTGCATTGAGTTCGCTCTGGGTGTGACGATATTTGAATGCCCTAGATTAGCGGCCACCGGGTGACGTCCTTCACCAATCCAGCTCGTAAATCAATGCACTAGGTGCTTGGCTCATGTCATGCAGGATAACTTTAAAATTTATTTATTAAAAAAATCATAATTTAATTTTATCATTATCATGTTCAAGTAAATTTATCTATAATTATATAATAATCATTCACATTACTTCATATATAAAATTATTCTTTAATTTATAAATTATATTTAATATTTAAATAATAATTTATAAATCTAATTTTATTATAATAACTTAACAAATGCTCTCATAAATTTTTTTTTTTTTTTTTTTAACAAATATTCTTATAATTTTTTTTTTCAAGTTTTTAATTATCCTCAAATATGTTTCAAAATAATTAAATCTTAACAAATACTTTCAAAAAGTTTTTAAAGTTACACTTGAAAATGTGTGAAAATAATTAATATTTGAAATAAATATAATCTCATTAGTTTTAAGTTTCTTCTTTCTTTCTTGAAAGTAGATTAATAAGTTCACATATTTTATCTTTCATCAATAACTTATATTATTGTTTCCTTTTATTTATTTTTATTCATGGATTGGAAAAAAAATTCATATTTTATCTTTCATCAATAACTTATATTATTGTTTCTTTTTATTTTTTTTATATTCATAGATTGGAAAAAATGTTTTATATATTTAGATTATGTCATATGGACATCTCAAACATAACAAACATAAAATTAGAAAATTTTAAACATTCTTTATTATTTTTAATTGCACTTTCCNNNGATATTTTTCACTATATTATTGATTCACAGTTCTAAAGAATTATTTTTTATTTTTTAATTTAAAAAAAATTATAATAATAAAATCCAAGTATTAATTTTAATTACAATATTAAAAAAAAACTAAGATGATATATAAAATTTTAGATAGTCATACATAAATTAATTTAAAAAAATATTTCATATTTAAATCAAAATATTAAAAGTTTAAGATGAATTATTATAATGCAAATAATTAGAAATGTTAAAATAGTTTTGAATGTTTAATTAGGTGATATTAGATAACTTTCACAGTTTGTTACTTAAAAATATGAAAGAGAATATATGTTTTAATTCGATTATACTTTGGAGTGTTATGTATAGGATTAATATGCCACATTTTTTATTCATCAATTTATATAATTTAAAAAGTTTTGAAAAGTTCAATTTACATTTGTGACATTGTCAATAATTACTAACACCTAAATTTGTTCAATTCTAATTCAACTTTTAAAGGTATGGAGTAGTCACTGTTACTTTTATTTTACTTTTAGGCTATGCACAAGTAATACATTATCATATGTTTCAAGTATTTCATAATTATTTTAACTTTTCATTATGGATTACATACAACTATCACATTAAAATATGTAGGCATAAGCACATTTGCCGCTAATTTGGCTTGTTACTATATTTATTTAATATCTTAGAAGTGAAATAAGTATTGATGACCATAATTAATAAGGACACATGGCAAAATGTTTGATTTTTTAATTTTTAAAATTTAAAATTATTTTTTAAAATCTTACAATTAAGTGTAGAACCACATAAAAATTGTCTAATTATAGTTAACAACCAATCACAAAATATAAATTTGTATTTAGAAAATTTAAAATTTATTTTTAAATTTAAAGAATAGTCAATTTAATAAATAAATTTTTGGAGGCTATAAAACATATATCATGAAATCATTCCATTTAAATTTTCTAATTTCTTTAAATTTTCAATTAAATTTTTAATATTTAGTATGTGACATCAAATAAGCAAAAAATATATTAGAGATCAAAAGCGCATAGCATGAAAAACCAAACCCGGAATCAGTTCATGGATGCACTACAACCAAGGAATTATAAAAATGATGATCACAATATATGCTAAAGTAGTTTGTTTACCAAAGCAGAACATAAGAGGTGGGAGTAGGTGTGAATAGATGGACACATATTCTTCTAAGCTCTAATGTACCTAGCATTTCACAAATTCACCTCATTGTTGCATACTGGTAAGCAACATGACTTCCATTTGATTCCATTTATTTTCATGCCATAAAACACATCCGCTACATTTGCCACTTAACTTGAATAGAATTCAAGTGTGAATTTTGTTGAGAGGAAGGAAGGTAAGAATGAAGGGAAAATTTGGATTAATATAGTGCAATGGTTTGTTCAACAAATCCTTGGGTATTAGGAAGAGTGATAGGCGATATTATTGACATGTTCATGCCTTCTATGGACATGGTGGTCTACTATGTATCCAAGCACATCACCAATGGATGTGAGATCAAGCCCTCTGCTATTGTTGACCGCTCGGGCAAGAATAAATGCTCCATTGTGTATGCATAGCTCAAAATTTTTGGTGAATGTAGTAGGATTTTGTTGCCTGTGCCGTAGTTAGTTTTTGCATGTTTATGCTTACAAGTTATAGAGTCGAGAAATATTTAATGTTATTTCTAGCATGGATGTATCTAATTGCCCAATCTGTCATGACAACAATCGAGATATTGTTGTCAGTACTCACTTATTATTGTAAAAGAAGAATGGACAGGGAGTCCATCGTTGTTGCCTTTCGTACTGTAGTGAAGCATGTTTTTCTTTTTCAATTCGATAGCATTGTTTGGAAAGTCACTACATAATTGGTAGTGCGAGAAATGAGGATTTGAAAGCAAATGCCTATTTGGAATATTATTCATCGACGTTGTGTAAAACTCTGAAATTGGTTGCCCATGGAATCCAAAATGGATCAATAAGACACTATGGACCAGATTGGAAAAGATACCTCTGGGATTGCAATTCTTGTACATCATAAGCTTGAAAAGAAAAAGTGAGTAGAAGTACAATTACTGAGCAATTTTAGTTTTAATAATATGATTTACAAAAATTGTTCTTTTAGGACTTTTTGGTCAAGATTTTACATTGGCCATGACATGGGCATGTACACATATTTTAAATGGTTATCATAATTCTCAATTCTGTAGGTATGTCTTGAAGAAGATTTGTCTTGCCCATCAAATAGATAGATGTCGATGAGGTACAAATTACAACTTCATTGGCTGTTGCATAGAGCAAATCCCATGCATCAATGTTCTCTATCAAGGGAGTTGTTGGAGGGGATGAGACCTGTGAAGGGTTGTCGGAGCTCCCCCTATACCAATTGATAGCTGCAGACACAACAATAGCCTCCAATCTTATCCATTAATCACTTACTCAATTTGGTTGGCGATGAATGGAGAATTACTCCTACAATAGAGGCCAATAGAGAGGTCAACAATGTTCATAGGTCTTCAACTAAATGCATGACAGAGGTGAGTAATATTATTGCTATTCTACTATATTGGAGATGTTATAGTATTTCTTTTCCTAGGTTGAATAGTCTATGTTGAGGGTGCCCCTAGTCAAAGATATTCTCCCTTGGATGAAAATATTATCCCCTAGATGAGGGTGCCACATCCTCTTCAGTCTTGAGTCAATTACACCTCGGTTAGACTAGTGGAGTGGAGTCTTGCATGACAACCTCAGTATTATCACCAAGTGTTTCATGCATACCTCGGTATCATCACCATGAGGGCACATTTACCTTGGGATCATCACCAAAAAGGTGCCACACATGTGCATGCATGATTCTCTCCTCACTCCACTAGTGATTAGTCAGTTAACTGATGACCACATGACCAATTAACTAGGACTAGGTGACAGTTCACTCAAGAGTCTGTCCATGAGTGTCTAGATCTCTCTAGATCACTACTATGGTGAATTAGTTTGCTCATGTAGAGTATATCATGTGTATTTTTACTATTCTCTAATCAATTAATACAATTCTTTTAATTCTTTCTTTCAAGCTTGTCTCTCTTTCTCTTTTCTCTCTTGCAAGCTTTATGTGATTTTTCTACTAGCTAGATTCTCTCTGTGACAAGTTTCCATGAAACTTCACACAATATACACAAAAGGCTGGATCTTGAAGATTAATGGGATGAAGGCAAGAAGGAGGTGGTTTGTACCAAACCTTGAGATGAAATGTGCAATAAGATTTAGTAGTTTCCCATGAGGGAAGGCACTTCGACAATGAACTTTTAGCATACATCTTTCTTTCTTGTTCGCTGGGAGAAACGTTGTTTGGCTTGGACATCAATGCGTGGATCAACCATATTTGTCACAAACAAAAGGGACACCTGTCACCATCCTAACCCACACTAACTTAGAAGGAATAACAACATGGTCTCTCCCAACATGGGACTGTCTCTATAAGAGTCAGTAGGACTAACACATACCAATATGGAGATGCAATCGCAGTGGTAGGGATCCATTCGAAAAAACATGGGTCTCACTAACACATGGTGCTTTTGGTGAGTGATTGCAAATATGAAAAAGGTTTATGTATACACATTAGAGGTCGTAGAAAAATCAGATGCGAGTTGATATGATTTGAAACAAAAATATGGGATCAGATCTTCTTAGATGGCACATGGAATAGATCACAGGAATCGATCGAGGACAAGTGGAAGTGGAGGCAAGTTGTCAGGAAAGGATGAGGACGACGTGGATGACGTGGAGATTGTGGGCAATGGTGATCTCCATCTCAAGATAAGAATGTGAGATCTGCAGAAGTACACAGAGGAGGGGATGAGCTTTCTATCAGAACTAAGTATATAACAATAGGGCACGACGAAAGCAGTGAGAGCCAGGTGGAGGAATACCAACGAAGCTGCTTAGGCCAATGATACGAGAGGTTGGATCCCGACAGAAAACAAAGGAGACATGGGACGGGTGGATACATGACGTGGTAGGCAGTATTGGATGATAAGTTTTGAGCGGTTGACAGGTTTTGGGCAAAATTGATCCCGATATACATTCCTTTGGCATAATTAGCAGTGACAACTAGTGAGAATAGTTGCAATATTTGAGTGTGATAACTGACGGAACAATTGCAAGATTTTAGTGTGATGGTAGAACAGTTGCAGGATTTGAGCATGATAGAGCAATAACAAAGTGAGGAGTAGGCCTCTAGTTCAGAGAAATGCCACATGGACCATATGACCATGAGTAAATGGCAAATTGACATTTGCAATACACTTTGACAAATGACGAGACTTGGATGAAGATGATGACGACGAGTTACTATCCATGATAATATTAGCTTGGGATAAGGAGCATTCATACCGTCCCCTTTCTCCCCCCCTTCTTCGGGAAAAAATAGCCTCAAATCTTCTAGGAACTATGTCATAAGTTAGAGTTTCACCTCTATGATGGGAACTTTGCCCCAAGGAATTTTAGCCAATTTTAAGACGACCAAAATCGTCAATTTTTCAAAAAAATGATAAAAAAAGTGAAACTTTGACCCATCGAAAAAACGAGTCTCACAGGAAATGCGACGATTTGAGTGCCTTATAGCTGACACCGATAATCTTCGGTGCCTATGTGCAACCTCGTCCATAATATTATTTGCCTATACCACAAATTTTAGGGAAAACTCATTAAGGTTTCTTCACGGGGCCCTTGTCACATTTGCAATCTATTTCTCAACGATCTCATTACAGATCTCTTTTACCACTTGATTTTCTCTCAAACAAATAGCAAGTGAATTTCGCGTCTAGCGAGAACACCCGGCATGTCAGTGCTATTTTTGGTGGCTGCCACGTTAATTTCAAGTTATAAGCATCATAATAAGGCCTTTTACATGCACCGATTCCACGTTGTAAGAAACATGAAGGGGCTTCATCTCCTTATGGAAAGCAACATCATTTGTGAAGAAATCCTTGCCATTAAAAAATGGTGAGATTTAGAGGTAAAATGGAGGTGGCAGCTGCGCTTCCTTGTTCATCTGATTCTACAACCACTCCACCATTGATCTCGATTCATTCCCATCCAACTGAAAGATATCTTCACGATATCTTCACGTATATATTAGAGATATAGACTTTGATACGCACTATACGCACTTTGATACGAGATATTTTACATTTGATGGTATATATATCTAGATATATCACAATTAATGTTGGATGTATTGTTTGGTGGTTACTTTTTTCCGATTAGCTTGTGAGAGAGTTTGGATTTCAAAGTCGATCTTACTAATCTTAGATATGACACGCGAGATATTATGATATATGCTATTAAGATTATCTTTGTGGAATAATTAATATTTCAGTTATTCATTATGCCCTGTTGTCATGAGCATCACTTACTAACACCTAATTTTTCATGCCTTTGAATTGTCCACTTGGAAACCACTACATCACATGATACTCTAAAAAATGAAGAGATAAAATTGAAATTAGTGAAATGACTTGCATATACCTATGGCATTGCAAAAGACCCCATACTTAATAATATACCTTCCTTTTGGGATGCATCTACCTACTACCTTAGGGTTTCAACCTTGTGGGATAACTTGGGGATCATGATAGACATTCCAAACCCACATTCAGCATACGAGACCTTCCTTGCATGGATGCACTTACCATACTACCATGGGGTTTTGACCTTGTGATATAGCTTAAGCATGTAACAAAAAAAATACCAATCTTAGATTTGGTATATTAAACCTTGTGGGAATGCACTCCCCAACTCTCTTGGGGTTTATCAATTGTAAAACTAAATTTATCGATTCTAGATTTCTTGTATGAGAACTTCCTTGTGGAGATGCATTTACCCTACTTCCTTGGGGCATCGACTTTGTGATAGAGCTTGGGTATATGAGACATCCCTTGTAGGATGCACTTACCCTACTCCCTTGGGTTTCAACCTTGTGACATAGCTTAGGTGTCAAAGAAAACTTACCAAACCCAAATTTGTGGCAAGATACTTAACTATAAGGACGAACCCAACCTACTCCCCTTTTGTCCTTTTGGCATTATGACATAATTCATGCATCAAATTAAAGTTATGAATCTTGAATTTAGAACATGAGACCTCCTTCCATCAGGGTTTCAACCTTGTGACATAGTTCAAGCATCAAATTAGACTTACTAATCCTATATTTGACATATGAGACCTTACTCCCATGGGGTTTAAACCTTATGACATGGTTTGAGAATCAACCCAAACTTATTGAACTCCTTTGGGATTTTCAC
>JASDQU010883281.1:17179-27731 GCA_032191745.1 Picea mariana
TTCTAGATTTCTTGTATGAGAACTTCCTTGTGGAGATGCATTTACCCTACTTCCTTGGGGCATCGACTTTGTGATAGAGCTTGGGTATATGAGACATCCCTTGTAGGATGCACTTACCCTACTCCCTTGGGTTTCAACCTTGTGACATAGCTTAGGTGTCAAAGAAAACTTACCAAACCCAAATTTGTGGCAAGATACTTAACTATAAGGACGAACCCAACCTACTCCCCTTTTGTCCTTTTGGCATTATGACATAATTCATGCATCAAATTAAAGTTATGAATCTTGAATTTAGAACATGAGACCTCCTTCCATCAGGGTTTCAACCTTGTGACATAGTTCAAGCATCAAATTAGACTTACTAATCCTATATTTGACATATGAGACCTTACTCCCATGGGGTTTAAACCTTATGACATGGTTTGAGAATCAACCCAAACTTATTGAACTCCTTTGGGATTTTCACCTTCTAATATAGCTTAAGTGTCAAGTTGAACTTGCCAAACCTAGATTTGGCATGTGAGGCCTTCCTTACAAGGGTGCACTTACCCTATTGCACTTAGGGTTTCAACCTAGTGATATAGCTTAAATGCCAAGAAAAACTCATCAATCCACGTCTGGGGTATGTGACTATCTTTATGGGGATGCATCCATTGTAGTCCCTGGGAGTTTCAACTTTGTGATATAGTTTGGGTGTCAAACAAGACTTACCAATTCCAAAGTTATGAGGCCTTCCTCACGAGGATGTTCCCACCTAATCCCTTAGGGATTTGACCTTATGAAAAATCTCATGCTGATCTAGACTTATTGGTTTATATACAACCTCATTTACTAGGGTGCTATCATGTAGAAGATGTTGATCAAGTTTACGCTTTATCATATTATCATGGATATTTTTCCTTTATGATTTTACAACATTGTTTAATAAACCAAGAATCGAAGAGGTCAGAAAGGGATGAGCGCAGTGGGATATTTAGTGAGATATGTGTGATAGAATCTATACATGCTTCAACATAGAATCTCAATTTGGTAAGTGTACTTTTAAAAATTTCTCATAGTGTCCTCTCTAGATTAACCCTAGGTAGGCATCTTCTTGCCCTTTGGGAAATTAGTTTTTAATGGTTTATACTCCTTCCACTTTACAAGTGTGTTGGCGAGAACGATCATGGTTCTGATGCAGGCCAAGGAATTTGTCTTAAAGGTATACAATGAGGTAATGACACTCATCATAATCCTATTTTTATTGTTTTTAATGAATACAATGTTGCTCGTGAAACACTGAATCAATATGTTATTATGGTTTACTTTGTTAGGTAGAGTTCCCTATGAAAATATGATCAATGTTTAGCATTGGGATAACTAGGAGCCTTATGGATGGCATGATGCTCCACTTGGTTACTTTGATGGTAGAGTTCCCTCAAAAAATATGATAAAAGCCTAGATTTGGGTTAATTAGGAGCCCCATGGATGGAATGTTCATGCCATGAAAACTCTAACTGAAGGATTTTTTGTTTTTGTTTTTTATAATTCAAAATTTTGTTCATTGTACCCAGGTTGTTATGATCAATTTACCCAAAACTGCATAACTAACATGAATACCGCAATACCACTCTCATAGTATGAAAAATAGTAAATGTAAATATTAACATGCCACTTGTTATTTTTACCAATTACTGTAAATATGTTCTCTTCGCTCAAGGTGTAGTAGGCACTACAACAACAATACCTTAAATCATGTGTGTAGCAAAGAGAGGCACACCAATTGAGGGCACACTTAATTTCTTCAACTTGGGAAAACAACAGAAGAGATGGAAGCACTATAGAGAGAGGGTGCACATGTGATGGTGATCTTCGTGAGGGTAGTTTGTTTTATGAACCCTCTTTACCATTTATGTTTTGTTAGAGTTATTCTCTTCCATGATGTGCATGCTTGCCTAGGTGGGTGATTTAATGCTAAAGTAGTGGAGTGCTTTAATGCTGGTGGTTACACTTGATGTTGGGCACATTACTTCATGGGCATGACACATTTACGATGGTTGTTACATCCTAGTGGTTGAGTAGATCAGTGGATGGGTGATTCCTCTCATTAATGAGCAATAATGGGGCACATTTATGAAATGGGTTACCCTCTCTCATAATGGGGAGCACTTATTGAGGTTGATATTGTCAAGTTTAATGCAGGCTTGGAGTTAGTAATTACCTATTGCAACTCCCCCATTCTTCTTAGTCTATAAAAGGAGGGAAGGGTGCATTAGCTTAGTACTCTATGTGAGGTAGAGAGTTAATAGTGTGTTGTTGCAAGAGCAATTATTTGCAACCAATGTGTTAGTTGTTGTTGTATTTTCCCTTTGTAATAAAGTAGCATGATATTTTATTGGAGACTATGCTTGTTGTACTTTATTTACAAATTTCAAATTTATCTATAATAGTTCTTACTTATATGTTGTTTTGAATTAGCTCATAGAATGCAATATTTGTACTCATGAATTTACTAAATATGATTTTGATAGAACTATTGAATGTAAAGTTTTTGCAGGTAGTTCATAGACTTTCAATTTGTATTTGTAGGTTGTAATTCTTCGAGTGTGGATTTAAACCACGAGTTAACATTTGACACGAAATAATATATAATCTTCCATAGTTTCCATAGATGAAAAGGCTTGCTCATTATGAGAGGGAGTTATCAAAGAATTTCAGTGAGCGTGATTCTTGAGCTTTAATGATTGAAGTCGATCTATGCCTAGAAGAGGCATAAGGACATGTGATATATTGTAGGTGAGAATCCTATGATCTTTCAGTGATTCGAAGGTTGATGTTGACTCGAGATAGGTTATTTGCACTTAGGATAGGCTACATGTATGACTAGTCTTAGTCTTAGAGAATGTGACCATCTAACAAACACCTCCAACTTCACATCGTGGACGTGCAAATTGCAAATGTTGTTGGAGGAGGTTGATCTTTGGATTTATGTGGATACAAAGGTTATAACTCCTACACATGTTACACTATTTGCTAAGCATAATAAAAGTTAGGCCAAGGCAAAAAAAAAAGCATCCTTCATTTTCTAAAGGACCACTTGATCCCTCACATAATTGGGAAGACAAATAAGGAGATGTATGATACCCTAGTCACACTATGTTAGATTCTAAACATATCTTGTAAGATGTTGTTGAAGTATAAGCTCACCACCACACACGTGAGTGATACAAACACAAGGGTTAGTTACTTTATGAAGACCACCCAACTACGAGATCAACGTGTTTCTATCAAGGTGAAGGTGTAGAATGAAGAGTTTGTGCCCATTGATTTATATGGGTTCTCTTCACCTTAGGATCCATTCATTTAGGGAGTCTGTGCTCATGAGTAGCTTCCCAATTTTGATAAGCTTTGGGATGATTTTGTTAGCTTTTGGGTTTAGTCTAAAAGTGATTTTACACTATGTTTTGGGGTGCTTCATGAGATGTGGGCTGCATGGTGTATGGTTGACACTTGGTGTTCCATGATGGACTTTCACTTTGGAGGTAGCTTAATATTGATTTGCTAGACTGTGTATGGATGCTTGCATGACATTTTTCCTTGAAGCATTGGAGACCTATAGAGTTTGGTGACTTATTCAAGTAGACAACACATGGAAGTAGGTTGATTTCTTGGAGGACACCTTGCATTGAAGGAGGAGCATCGAGCATTCCAAAGGAGGGAATTGAGCCCTATACAACATGGGGTTGCTTGATTACTTGCATGGAGGCTTACACTTGACTTGAAGATGCTTGGGTTGAGGGAGTGGACATGTATATGTGGTGGTCCATGAAGAGGCACATGAAATTGGAGATGCATTGGAGCTTTGGACCCTTAAAGGAGGAGCATTGGACCTTGGGTAGAGTGCTCATGCCTCGGAGCCTTTCTTTTTAATCGTTATCACCTTGGAGATTGACATGCGTCACTTATGTTAAAATGTATAAAAGAAAATGACGGAAAAGGTTCAAGCTAATTCTACACAATGTATTCATTCCGATGATACAAATATATAATACATGAATGAAAAGACCTCACAAAATATGTTTTCTCTCACACCAACACCTCTCAAGAGATAGGCTAGGAGGAGGCAAAATAGGATCTAATACACACTTAGGATAAAAACTATATCCTATAATGTGAAATACACAAAGGTGGTGTAGGATATCATGATCGTATAGGAGTCACATGCTAACAATCCCCCCCTCAATCATAAGTCCAAACAATAATACCAACAAGGCAGGAAGAATTGGTATCATCTTCAAGTCTTCATGTTGAAACTCCTGAGTTGAGCCTCAATGAAGAATTGCTTGAAAAATTGCAAAATCTGGATGCTGAAAACTCATAGATTTTGGAAAATCCTACTATGTAAACATGTCAGCCAGAATATATGTAATTTGTTCACTGATGTAAACTCCAATATGGTAAGATTGAAACATGAGAAGTGAATCAAGTGCAAGTTTAACACATCTATGAAAATGCCCGACAACTCAATCAAATGCCAAGTTGCAATGCAGGTGGATCTAGTTGTCCTCTACTTGATCGAATGACCATCCAGGTGAACAAAATGTCCACAATATTGGTTTAAAAATGACACAAAATAGTGTCAATCAACATCCCAATCACGTATCATGTGTATTATTCAACTGTAAGATATTGAACCATAATTTTTCCATGTCTCCATCTGACATTTTGTTTTTCCAAGTCTACCATCTATAGACTTGTGTTGTCCATATGGACATTTGTTTGTTGTTGTCGAAACTTGAAGTCTGACAATCAATATTCCCCCTTTCTACTCCATTGGAACATAATTTGAAGATCATTTCAAAATAAGGGGATGAATTTGAGGATACAACCAAGTACAAACAACTCGTGGGAAGTCTTATCTACCTTACCATGACCAGACCGGATATTTCATTTGTTGTTGGGATTCTTTCCAAGTTCATGCAAAACCCTTGTGAAGGACATTGGTCTACTGCAAAAAGAGTTCTAAAATACTTGAAGGGAACTCAAGATTTTGGACTCAAGTATTCTAAGGTGGATGACTTTAACCTAATTGGATATTCTGATTCATCAAATTCAAAATTTGATGAGGATAAAGAAAATGGAGTGTCAACTTCAAACTGTCTCATGAGTATTGGATCAACAATTGTCTCTTGGGGATCATGCAAACAGTTAGTTCCAATAGGTTCCACAACAAAGGTAGAATATGTGGTAGTTGTAGAAGCAACAAAGCATATTGTGTGTCTTAGGAAAATACTTGAAGTTTTGCAGGAGAAACAGGTGAATTATACTCCTCTTCTGGTTGATAATACTTCTGCTATCAAGTTGCCCAAGAATCTTATATTCCATGATCGAACCAAGAACATCAACACAAAATACCATTTGATTTGATACCATGTAGAGGCCAATACTATTCAATTGAGACATTGTTCCACATATGAGCAAATTGCGGACATCTTCATCAAAGTGCTTGGAAGAGAAAAAATTGAAAAGTTCAGAATGATGCTTGGATCACAAACACCCTTCGGATTGAAGGGGGGAATGTTAGATACATAATCCTTAGGGATTGAGGTACTCTATAAATATCATTGTAAATAATATTTAGGAGAAATATGAAGAGTCGTAGGTGAATAGGAAGAGTCATTCAGACCTCTTAGAAGATGAAACCAAAAGTCACTCCCTCTTATATATATGCATGATGTGAGTTAATGAAATAAATCAAGTATGGAGTTACTTATTCCTCTACCCTTACCTACCCTAATAAATTAACATACATGTAATAACAAATATCAAAGGAGACACAATTTTATGTAAATATAAAAAAATAACAATTAAAATATTCAAATTAAACATTAAACAAGAATGTGCTTCTCAATTTTTACATTAACACATTGACACATTGTTGACAACAAACCCCGATTTCCAATGTAAAAAGGAACAATTATTAAGAGAAATCCCACTCACTGTAGTTGGTATTTTTATTGCCTGAGAAATTGTGTAAATATTGTTAAAATATGAAAACTTAGTACAATAAACAATTGATTTTAAAAACGATTAAACGCAGTGCATTACAATACAAATTGCAACAAAATCTTGCAAAAGGAAACATTGAGTCCCTTGGTGAATTCAATTTTGTTATTTCCAGAATTAAGAGGTGCACTTGTATAAGATTGAGCAGAGAAAGTTGGAAAAGATTCCAAAACGATTATTGATCATTAAATAATCAATATAAACATAATGTATTAAATTAAAACAAGCACCAAGGCTGAGGAAAATGACCATTATTAGTCCCTGTCGTAGGCATAGAGGGACTATAGCGATCGATAATGCGTTGACTACATATTAGTTTGTCCTTTGACCCGAAATATTTGCACAATACCTATTGTTGGAGCTATGGAATTAAAAGCATATATTTTTATATAATAAAAAGTTACATATATGTATTGATTTGATTGGATAATAGATTGGAGATCTTATCGCCGCCTTCGCTATTCTCAATGTACTATATGGAAACATATCCAAAGTTTTTCTCGTAGACAGTATTTTTTAATCATATATTTTTCCTCTATATTGCTTCAAGGTTGATTAATGCTAGCATTAGTTCGAATGTTTGTATTAGCATTTTCTGCTAGGCGAATATATCCACAAGTTTTCATATGTACTAAGCATATTGAAATGTTTTGATATCCAAGCTTTGTAGTGATTGAGAATTCCAAACTTTATAACGTCTTTGGTGGATGTATATTTGTTGAAATGTATTCACACTTATTCTAAGATGCGTTAATAGGCTTGACAGTGTAAATGTTTACATGACACGACGTCCTCCAACACCCCTGACAACTTAAATATTTGCATACCGCGAGGTCCTTAGACAACCTGATAGTCTTAAATGTTTATGTAAATACGCTTCTCGCAGTACATTTTTCCTCGAAATTTTCTATACAGTTACAGTGAATTTGCAGTTTTGTTTGTCCATCGCCAGTTCGACAAACATTGTATGTTTCACCTTTGTTCTGCCATTGAAGCTACATACATTGTTTACTAGTTCGGTGAGTGCTTCTTCTTCGTTGGTTTGTCGGTTGCTACCATTATATGTTTCATCCTCGTAATCGTTGAAGCTACATACATTGTTTACTGGTTCGGTGAGTGCTTCTTCTTCGTTGGTTTGTCGGTTGCTGCTTGCTATTGTTTCGCTTGCGATTCGACCTGCACTTCTGCATTTCATCGTTTCAGAGTAAGTTTAAATGCCATAGTTTCATTTTGTATTCCTTGTTTGTTGTTCAGTGTTTGCAGTTTGCAAGTAAGAATCTTTGCTTATTTGTAGTCGCATGTTCCTTGTATGTTTCCGGTTCCTTCTGTGCTTGGGATGTAGTTTCATAATCGTTGGAGATACATATGTTGTTCACTGGCTCGGTGGTTCTTGCTGGTTCATTGGTTCATGGGTTGTTGATTCTGTTTGTTTGGCTGGGGTTTTCACTTTGGGGCCCTGAGGGTGCAGTTCGGCCTGTTCGTGCTTTCTCGCTGCTTTGGTCCTTGTTGTTTTCTTTTGTTTGATTCGGCCTTGCAGGGCTGGGGTGCAGCGGCGGTGGTTGGAGATTTTTTTTTCTTTGGATTATTATTGTTTTTTTGGAGCGCTTTACGGTGTTCATCCCCTACACCCACGAGTCAACATGCAATTGTATTATTTTCCATGTCTGCCGAGGCTGATATCTGTTATTCTGTGAGATTTTGTTGGTGCTCTAGTCCTGCCATGAAAGAAAATAGTTGCATGAAAAATTGTTGGAGGATTACATGTGAAGTTTCAATATCTGCTATTTTTTTGTTGGAATAAAGCATATGTGTGCAGGCTACATTTATAAACCATTTATGGTAAGATGTGTCGATGTGACATTACATGTTCTTTCTCCTCTACATAGACTGGTGTGCGCACGATACAATTTGTGTTGTGCTTGAGATATGATATGTGCAACAAAGATTCTGCAATATTATATTTTGATGTCTAGAAGCATGTTTGGGTGGTTTGCCATGGAAAACCGAGAACTTGTATCGTGGGCACAACAGTCTGTGTAGAGGATAAAGAACATGGTTAAAGGGCATGTTTGGATAAATTGCCAGGGAAAACCAGAAATTGTTTAGCCGCAGCCATGCAATTGCATGATGTTTTGTGCCTTGTAATATATTTTGGCCAGGGAAAAAAAATCTACACATTTACAACCATGGATAGAGAAGCGCAAAGGTTCATGTTTCTTCCTTTATAGACTGTTCGTTCAGTCAGTTTTGTTGTATGTACATATTGCTTGTTCTCCGGTGAATACCAGCTTCCATTGATGTTCATTGAATTTTGTGCGTTCCCACATTCAAACAAACATAGTAGCTGGAGAAAACGAGGGAGTCTTGACTGCATCGGCTGAAGAGGATATAAAAAGGTGCATGCTTGTACTGTTGTTTCATATTGCACTGTTTTGTATTTCATTTATGGTCTGTATATGTGTTAAACTAGTTGCGTGCCTTCCTACATGGTAAGTTATCTTGCTTACATGCATTCCTTCCTGCATACTAAGCTGGTTCATGTTCATTGTGTTTGTGCTGCATTTAAACAAACAGAATGGCTGGATAGGACGAAGGACTCTTTGGTGGGTAAATAGATCTATTTCTCTTTCTTTTAGATGTCTGTCTTCATACTAACTTGCCTTTGTGTCCATTGCATCTTCGAATTTGCTGACTTGGAAAAAACAGGTCGCTTGGACAGAGAGATGAATTGTTCTATGCAGCAATAGAGGGTTATGTGGTGCAATCTTCTAAAAGGTATACCAAGTGTGGTGGTAAATTAAATATACAAACCGGGTGGGGGCATATAATATTAGACTTGAAAACAATGACTTTGCAGTAATGGGCCTTTCTACACTCCCTATTTCTACTTTTTCCATTTTCTATTATCCCTTTTGTTTTCTAATTCATTTTCCTAGTGTGCTTTCCGAAAATTCCTTCGTGCGTCGATTGGTGGAATAACGGATTCACATATGTGGTCGTGCTTCTACCTTCTTCCATAGTTACACACTTTCTTGATTGCGGGTGCCAGGCTAGCAGGTTGAAGATTGCTCCCCTGGCTTCTGGGGGTCCGCGATATACAGATTGGCCATGGTGCCCCGCGCTCACGCCCTATTTACTATTAAACATTTCTCCAGTTAAAAAATTCAGATGCATGCAATTTTACGGTTATTTGGTCCTTCCGATGGACAATATACAATGCATATGCTTGTTTAGTCCCGATGTTCATCTGCACATGCTTGCATCAGAAAAAGTTGGACTAGTGACATGGGCATGAGCAGTCAGTCATCCCAGACATCGACAGACCAACAAGGCCAAAGGTAAAGATGCATACACTCTGCTCTTACTATGTTTACAAAACAAATTTCCTGGGCTATATATTCATCTATGGCATGGAGGATATGCTGATGTCATATGCAATACATGGTTTGTAGCTCGCAAGAAATATCAGCAAGTACAAGCGAGACGCTGAACGTGCTGCATGTTCCGCAGACTAAGAGGTGTGGTTGTGAAACTCTGGCTCCATAGTTCATCAAAACTATGTGTGTACTTGTACCAAACTACCATTCACTTTAGTTTTCCTGTTCAAAAAATGTCATCAGGTCTAGAGTTGTGACATCCAAAGTACTGTTAATAGAGGGCTTGAATAGCCGCCAAAATGGACAAGTGTTCCTCGGGGACATAATGGTTGTCTATAGCACCTACTTGGACAAGGCAAACAAAAGTAGATCTATTATGCATGCTGACATGACATACAAGGATGCCATGATGACAATGACACTGACTGTTCCTCCACAACTTGTCCAAAAACATGTAGAAAAGATATTGCCGCGTAATGGGATATCCATTACAAATTTTAATATATTGCTCAAAACAATATATGTCCGTGGTGATTGCGATCGAATTATTTTGCTCAATGAAACAAGCATTGTGGAAAAAATTCCCGTTGTTTGTTCAAAATATCATTTCGTCTCGGACTCGATTATTAGTCAGCTTGCACAGAGCAATGATATTTACCCAGTCGGAACAATTGGGGCTACTATCACACTGGCGAGAAAATTTGGCTCGCAACACATTCTCCATATAATTGATGGAGAGTCGGACAACGACAAGGCAATGGTACCGCTTTTCATATTCAGTTTTGTCCTTTACTTTCGCATGTGCATGTATGTCGGATAAGTTACACAAATATTGCACTGTTCCATGTTGCAACTGCAATCGTTAGATACATATTCATATTTGTTTTCATCAATGGAACAACAATTGCATAGAGGGCAGATTCCACTTATGTTGTTCAAAAATATAACAAATAAGAGGGATGTTGGAGAAAGGATCTTTCGGACAACCCATGTAACGTTTGTAACAGAGTTGCAAGTAGATATAGTAGAGGATCTGAAGAAACTAGCTAGCTCTACAACTATTGTGCGTATACATCCACAAAATCATCCTCACTTTGCTTATAGAAATAACCTTCAACAAATTTTTGCGC
>JASDQU010883282.1:0-20812 GCA_032191745.1 Picea mariana
CAAAGCAACTTTATCCCTACAAAAGTGCACTTTGCTCACTTTATTCAAGGCTTGGATTCTGCATCTTCTTCTGTCATGCTACACTTGCACTCTTCTATGAGATACAAGATCAGATCGGTATGGGCTTCACGCGAAAATCCATGACAGGGAACTTTCGGCTGACAGTCTGCCTTCCATGGCCATATTTTCATGCTTTCCATTTATGTGGTGAAATGAGGTTTCAACCAACTTCCCCATTTTCATTAACTGCTTTCATAGGGATTAGGGCAAGACTTGACACCCATGAATGTTCCAGGCAAGCTCATGACTCCTTTGAGTCAATTCTGGCGCCTCGAGGCCATGCAAATATTTCTTGGTGACTGACTCGGGTGCTTTTCACCTTGGCCCAACTCTTTTCCTTGCCCCACATGACCTCGGGCCATGACCTCGTGCTTATCCCACATGAAATTCCAGGATTTCTCATTTCAGGATTTTTCACTCCTCTTGATTCAAATATATCAATGCTCGTTCCCGCGAAATGGCCCATCTGGATCCACGATCATATTTGCCTCGAATCTGACGGCCACGACCATCTCCTCAAAAAACTCTAGCTGCTCGTCGCTCGATCATGTGTTTACCCCTCTCAGGCCCCACTTTCCATATGACCCTGGGCTGTGCTCATGGGCCTAACTCTCAGGCGCGTCACGAGTTCAAGTCGTGCCCCATTCTCAAACCATCCGGGTAGCGAAATCACGATCCCTCAGATCGGATGACACGTGTCCCTCTGAAATGGACGACACATATTAACATTGAAATTTCGGGACCTTGGGCCATCGACATTTTTCACTTTAGCTCCCCGAAATGACTTTCTATATGCTGATCCTATGCCACGTGTCTTTCTGGAATTAACGGTCAATATTATTTCGAGACTTTGCGTGTCGTGAATCTTTAGGACTCTAACCTCTTACTTTCCTAACTCACAAAATCGCAAAAATATGATCCAACGGTCCAACTCTCTCCTTTGATCAACAACTGCGATCTTTTCATGATTTTTAATTTCACGAGTTTTGATGACTTTGCTCCTTGACCGCTCCATCTCGAAAAACCATGAAACAATGATCGTGTACCACATTTCCTTCGCAACACCAATGACTAGGATGTACCTTTTGATTTCAGACCTCTGACACTATATTTTGTGCAACTGTAAGATCCTGATCACCTGATCGTCATCGAAAACTGATCTTGTCTGCTCACTTGATTTACACTTATATTAGACCACTTTAAGTATTGTGTTTGGTTCTCACAACAACGGTCTATGTAGTTTACTTGAATGACTGGTTGAGGGATCGGGAAAAGAAAGGATTAGCAACGAAAGAAAAGAGAGAAGTGATCGAATTTTAGGGAAAACATAAAATCTTAGGGCCAACACCTCTCAGGCTTGCCAACAATGAAAAACAGGTCGATCAAACGAATGAAGGAACAGAGAAGAAAAACTACAAGACGAGAGAAAATATTACAATCAGGTCTGCAAAAGAGGGGAAACAGGCAAAATTACAGACCTAAGAAGAAACCACAAACCCTTAAGGTTTTGACAAGTTTATGTGATAACATTAGGCTCCATGGGGGATAGAGTCCTCCCTGTGAGGCTCTAAGAACTCTTTCCACGACTTTAGTGCCTTAGTGTTGGGTTGTGGAGTCTTGGATTAAAATAAAACAAATAAACATAAAACATGAACGATAATTACAATGGTGGGATGTCGACTAGGACTTTAAACAAAAAACCTTTTCAGGAAATGCCCATTTATAGGGCCACTAAAAAATTTGTCTCCCTCCAAATTCTGCAACCTGTATGTATTATTTTTTAATACCTCAGAAATCTTGAAGGGACCAATCGAAAGGGATTCGAATTTACCATGCTTTTCCTTGTCTTGTTTTGGTGCATCCCACTTGAGAACTAGATCTCCCAGTTGGAAATCCTCTTTTCTTACTTTCCTGTCGAAATCCTCCTTGATCCTTTGTTGATGGTCATGTGCTTTTTTCGCCATCTTCTATCTATTCTGTTGCACCTCTATCAGTTGATGTATCCTCCTAATCATGTCATCGGGCTCCTCCTTGGAATCTTGGAAGAACTTTGCCACCGACAAGGCGAGTTGAGAAGGAAGAACTCCTTCAGTCCCATATACAAGCTGGAAAGGGAAGATGCCCAGGGACCTCTTTGTTGTCACTCTATCAACCCATAGAGAGAATTTGAGGTTTGAATCCCATGCTTTCTTGTTGTCCTCTAGCATTATTTTGATGATTTTTATGAGGCTCTTGTTAGAGGACTTTGCCATTCCATTTCCTTGGGGATAATAGGGGGTAGAGTGGATCAATGAAATTCCAAAATGCTCACAAAACTACATTAATTGCTTGGCCTTGAAGGATGAAGCATTATCAGTGACGATCCTTTTCAGAAAACCAAACCTTGCTATAATATCTTCAAGAAAACCAATGATCACTTTGTGAGAAACACTCCTTGTGGGAATGGTTTCTATCCACTTGGTGAAATAATCGATGGCAGTCAAGATCCATCTATGTTGACCACTCGAAGGAGGATGAATATCCCCAATAAAGTCTAGGCCCCACTATTGAAAGGGTCCTGAAGCTACCACAGTCTTCAATGGCAGAGACCCGAGCTGCTGCTTCCCAGAGAATTTCTAAAATTTGATGCAAGCTCTGACTTTTACATAAACATCAGTAAACAGAGTAGGCCAGAAGTACCCAGCCCTGAGAATTTTGTAGGATGTGGTTCTCCAAAAGTGATGTCCCCCACATAGGCTGTCATGAAAATAAAATATAATCTTTTGGGCCTCCTGTGGGTTTAAACATCTCAGAATCACACCTAGAGGGTCTTTCCAATGCAAGACCTGGTCAATAAGGCAATACCTAATTTCTTTGAGTTTTAAAGATCTTGCCTTACTTTTTCCCATACCATCTGGAGGTCGCAACTCTTGCAAAAAATATATAATGTTTCTATACCAGGTGCATTATGCCAATGGAGGGCTATCCTAAGACCCTTTGTTGGCCAAATTAGCTTGTGGATATTCTGAGTAAGTGTTGATGAAGTTAACCCCCAGAGCTTTACAATTAGATTCAGCCAAAAACTTGGCTAAATCTTGGCCTTTAATTAGTTTGGTGGGTTTTATCTCCAGATCAAATTCAAGGATTTTGGAAATACACTTGCTCCTTCTCCCGTCTATGTTAGGCTGCATGGGAATTTCCTTCACAGAAGTTGAAGGGACATATGCAATGATTTTTTAAAGCAGAACATAGACTCTAAAAGCTTTAATATATTTCACCAAGGCATAGGCCTGCTTCTCCATGATGTCATATCTAACTTCTACATCTCTTAGCACTCTGCTGAAAAAGGAAATAGGTTGATCCATCCCTCCATCATTATTTTGTAGTAAAATAACAACCACTATGTCAAATGAAGCAAAGGAAAAAATCAGAAAATCATTGGAATAATCAGAACTAACTAGCATCAGTGCTTCAGTTAGTGCCTTTTTTATTTGATTGAAGGATTCTTTGGATTCGAAAGTCCATTTTACTTTGTTCCCCTTCCTGAGCATGGATGTGATATGCTTCGTGACCAATTCATCAAAATTTGAAACAAACCTTCTCAGAAAATTGATTTTGCCCAGGAAGGACTGAACCTCCTTCTTGGATTTGGGAAGTGACAAGGTTTGAATAGCTTCCACCCTGCTTGAATCAATCCTGAAACCCTCAGTTGATACGATGTGTCCCAACAATTTTCCTTCCTGCATGGAAAATAAAGGCTTCTTGGGATTTAGGGACAGACCAAAACTTCTGCATTTCGAGAAGACCTTTCTCAGATGTTGACAATGTTCTTTATCATATTCGGAGAAGACATTTATTTCATCCGGATAAATGACCACGAATTTATCTCTTTCTCCAATGAAGGTGATGTCCATGGCTCGCTGAAAGGTTTCTCCTGCATTCATTGATCCAAAGGGCATTTTGGCATACATGAATGTGCCCCAAGGAGTGGCGAAGGATGTCTTTTCTCTGTCTTCAAGTAGGATGGAGATCTGATTGTAGCCATAAAATCCATCAATCATGGAGATCGTGGATGCGCCTGTCACTTTCTGCAACATGTGTTCCATCTTTGGTAAAGGGTAATTTTCCTTCTTTGAGCTTATGTTCAGATTTCTGAAATCGACACAGAGTCTGATCTCTCCACTCTTTTTCCTCACCGAGACCAGGTTGGCCACCCATTTAGGATATCTCAAAGGGACAATGATTTCGGCATCCAACAACTTCTTTACCTCTCTCTCCATGATGGGAAATAACATAGTATTCATTTGTCTTAACTTCTACTTAAATGGTTTGGCCTCCTCTTTCAATGGGATCTTATGCTTGATGAAGCTGGTGTCATATGTTCTGAGGTCTTCATAGGTCCAAGCAAACACATCAACAAATTCTTTTAATAACTCAACATACTCGGCCCTCTACTCCCTTGACAGGATGCTTCACATCTTGACAAATTTCGGATCCTTCTCTATGCCAATATTGCGCTCAACCACATCAACATCATCATTTGAGACTTTACCCTTTACTTCAACGTCATTCCCATCAAACAATATTTCTAAAGGAACTAGTCCATTTGGAATGTGGTTGCTAGGCAGCTGAACAATATGGTGATTATAATTTTTATTTGAAAAAAAATCAGCATGAGGGTCACCCTCGGAACCATGATCCTGATCAATGTGTAATGCGAAAAACTCCTCAACAGACTCAAGAAATTTTCTAATTTCTAAGTCATCCTCGAACACCTTCCAGTGCTTGGTATTATCAGGTATAAAAGGCCTATATCTTACCTCAACATCATACCTGATCTTAGGTGGAAGAGGGACTCTGAAATTGCTTGCCGAAATAGCCAGGAAATCAATCATGACATTCTCTTCTCTTGGAATAAATGAAATGTTGAAAGCTGAGAAACAACTGTCAATTAAGCCCCATACTTCATTTTTGTAACTTATGAGCTGAGGGTGTTTGGCCTGATAGATATTTCTGATCTGCTGGACAATCAACTCCGCATCTCCAAACACTACTATCTCTTCAATCCTCATATATTTTGCATCCCTCAAACCCAAAACAAGAGCCTCATACTCTGCCACATTATTGGTAGTATCAAATTATAATTTGTATGACAAAGATATGGTTTCCTGAGTAGGGGAAACAAATATCACTCTAGCACCAACACCTTCTCTAGAAGAGGCTCCATCAAAGAACATTTTCCACACAGAGGTAATCAGAGGAGAATATTCATAGAGAGTAATGGACTTTCTGATCTCAAGAGGGGGCTCAAGGGCATCGGTGAGCTGAAATAAGATGGATCCCAAATCAGTGTCAAGTGAAAAGATAGGATGGTTGGTGGGATCTGCTTCATCGTTGATAATGTAGGCCAACTAATATTCTTTATATATTCTTCTATGCTTACCCCCAAACACATGAATGGTATCATATGTGAGGTCCATCTGCAATGTTCCCCCAAGTCTTTTTATCTAAGATCTTGACAATAGCATGCAAAACTTGGGAGGAAGATCAACCACCACAATATCCATGACCACACTTTTCATGGGTAGCTGAAACAAGGTCACAACCAGATCTTTGATGACCCAAAGACATTGCACTTTCCTGGAGTCAAAGGACTACAATTCACGGTATGATTTTGTGATTTCTACACCTAATTCTTCCATGAAAATTTTGGGCATGAGGTTATGAGAGGCTCCTGAATCCATTAGACAATTATGCAGTACCTTGTCATGTATGTTTAGTGATGTGTAGAAGGGAGAGGATGAATTGTTTCTATCTTCTACCATGGAACCTAGTATGATTGTTGGCTTCTCGTCTTGCAAATTGATTGAGTCTAAGGGATGATTCAAGAGTTCAGAAAACAACAGTTTAGATAGGGATCTCTTAAAGTCTTCATGCTTGACCAGCTCTGAAAGGGGTACCGAGGTCCTAATCTTATGAATTTCATGCTCAAAGTTAAAATAGGAGGGGAGCTTCATAATTTATTTTACCTCTAGGATAGGAACTTTGACCACTGGTGGGGGGTTCTCTGTTCTGTTTTCCCCGTTGTTGCTTGCTGCATCTTTGGCAGGCTTGTCTTCTCTGGGAGGCTGATCAGGGATGTCAAACTTCCCATATTTCTTCTTAGACCTGAGGTTGTATCTATTCGGCATGTCGCTAGCCTTATTCCCCTTTCTCAACTCATTTAATTGAATTTCCATGAGCGACTCCTCATATGTTGATTGAATTAAGTGAGGAGAAGGATATGCGTCTTCGAGACAGTGAATTTCTGGGTCAAGGTCCTCTTCCTCTCCACCATCATCTATGACAAGGTTGTTCTGAAGAGGGGTTTGGATTTTCTGATCATCCCTATCTCTGCTTCGAGGCTCTCTTTGCATAATCTGTTGAGCATGGTTATTCGAACTCCTGAAGTTTCCTCTGTTATCAACATTTTGAGAATTTTTGTATGTTGAGGGCAGAGGAACTGGAGGTTGAGGCTTTAGATATTCCCCTTCCTCTATCTTTATCAGCCTTATTCCTGAGTCGGTCAACTGCCAATATGTTAGACTCTACTTCCAGGGCTGCATCTTGCATATGCGCCAAGGAGGTAGCTCTTCTCTCTCTTAACAGGAGGCATAAGTCAGGGCCAAAATCACTAGCATAGGTAATTTTGGTAGAGGCTTCTGTAGGCTTTATCTCAGTGGGGATCTCAGTGTACATTTTGTTGAATCTTTTGGAGAATTCAGAGACAAACTCTCCCTCTTTTCTCTTTAAATACCTAAACTCTGTGATATAATACATGAAGTCCTTTTTATCCCCCCATTGTCTCAAGAAGATATCATCTAAAGCCTCAATCCCATCAATGGATCCAGGAGTCAGGGCCCTGTACCACTTGTTGGCTTCTCCATCAAGACTGTGGACAAAAATTCTCATCCATACATCCTTGTCTACTATGACATAGTTATCAGCATAACTATAGAAAGATGCAAGGTGCTCCTCTGCGGTAATATATCCCTCCCCCATAAGCTTAGGCAGTTGCTTAAGGTAGCCACCGGCTAGTAGGGGAATTAAGAGGATGAGGCAAAATGAGAGGGGCATATCTGGCAGCTACTATGGTGTCCATTCTATTTCTAGGGGGATTAGCACCCACCATTGGGATGTGAACTGGAGGAGAACTAGGTGGGGATGGAGTTCAAGAAGGGGAGATTAGAGGTGTGTTTTTTAGGACAAAAGAAAACAATGGAGGACTTGAGGGAGCATAGGTTTCCCTCTCCGTAAACACAACAACTTTAACGGGAGGACGAGTAGTGAAGCTCGGAGAGGGGAAATCAACAGGAAAAGTCCCAAAATTTAAACTTCTATAAACTCCAACAGAGGGTGTAACATGAAAATAAGAAATAGCTATTGGAGTTGCTATAGGAGGATGGTGAAAATTATCAAAAATACATGGTTCAGCAGCTTAAGTACCTTCTTGAAGGGTCTTTCTTCTTCTGACAATTTTCTCTGGGTCAGCTCCAGGAGTCTCTAGAGGCAGCTGTGGAGTAGACCTCGTGTGTCTGCCTCTAGAGCCAGGGTGAAACAATGGAGTCACTAGGTGCACAGTTGCAATCTTGAATGGTTTTGATATCTGATGCATCTTCAGAATCAGAAGCTCGTTGTTGTTCTACCCAGGGAAAATCTTCAATTCGTCCCTGGCAACGGTGCCAAAAATCTTAGCACTGGAAGTCGCCGTTCATATTGCAAGAAAGGCAAGCTCGATACCCATTAGAATTTTATGTCACAGGTTGGTTATAAAAGGGTCAAATGGGTGCAGTCTCATGAAAGTATAGCCTTAACTCAAAAAATTGGGCTGGTATGCACAAGTAGGTGAGGTCTTAGTTTAACTTCAGTCAGTAGATTGTAGTAAGGGTGAATAGGAGGAAGACTTTGGTGAGAAGGGTGTAGAGGTTTGTTTTGGGAATTGGGTCTTCCAACAGCTCAAAGAGGAAAGACATAAACATGATATATTATTGAAATTCAAATCTCAGAGAAACTGTAAGAAATTATAATAGCATTACAATCAAACACTCATCATAACACAATCACAACAATCCATGTGAATCAGTCATCATGAATCCTCTCAGTAACAAAGGCAAATAAGCTGGAGTAAGAAATATGACTTTCATTAAAAAAGAAGTCTCAAATATAGATACATACCCAAAAAACCAGAAGTTTCATTAAAACTTTACAATCTAGGAGCTTTTCTCTACCATCGACCATAACAAAATATCAAAAATGAGTATATATACTCAAAGCAAATTTCTCCCTACAGAAGTGCGCTCCGGTCACTTTATTCAAGGCTTGGCATCTGCATTTTCTTCTTTTAGGCTGCACTTGCACTCTTCTGTCAGACACAAGATCAGAACGGTATGGGCTTCACATGAAAATCCATGACAGGGAAATTTCGGCTGACAGTCTGCCTTCCATGGCCAGATTTTCATGTGTTCCATTTATTTGGTGAAACGAGGTTTCAACCACCTTCCCCATTTTCATTAAATTCTTTCATAGGGATCCGAGCAAGACCTGACACCCATAAATGTTCCATGCAAGCTCACGAATCCTTTGAGTCAATTCTGGTGCCTTGAGCCCATGAAGATCTTTCTCGCTGACCGACTCGGGCACTTTTCTCCTTGGCGCAACTCTTTTCCTTACCCCACATGACCTCAATCCATGACCTCGTGCTTATCCCACATGAAATTTTGGGATTTCGCATTTCAATAGTTTTCACTCCTCTTGATTTAAATATCCTGATGCTCGTTCCTGTGAAATGGCCCATTTGGATCCACAGTCAGATTTGCCTCGAATCTGATGGCCACGATCATGTCCTCAAACAACTCCAGCTACCCATCGCTCGATTAGGTGATTACCCCTCTCAGGCCCCACTTTCCATATGACCCAGGGCTATGCTCGTGGGACTAAATCTCAGGCGCGTCGCGATTTTGTGTTTTGCAAGTTCACGTCATGCCCCATGCTCAAACGATCCGGGTAGAGAAATTGTGATCCCTCAGATTGGATGACATGCATCCCTCTGAAATGGACGGACCATATTAACATTTGTGTTTCAGGACCTTGGGTTGTCATCATTTCTCACTTCAGCTCCCCGAAATGACTTTCTATATGTTGATCCTACACCGTGTGTCTTTCTGGAATGAACGGTCAAGATCATTTCGGGACTTCATGTGTTGCGAGTCTTCAAGATTCTACCCTCTTACTTTCCCGACTCGTGAAATCGTGAAAAGATGATCCAATGGTCCAGCTCTCTCCTTTGATCAACTTCTGCAATCTTTTCACGATTTCTCATTTCGTGAGTTTTGATGACTCTGCTCCTTGACCGCTCCATTTCGCGAAACCATGAAAAACTGATTGCGCACGACGTGTCCTTCGCAACACCAACGGCTAGGATGGACCTTGCGATTTTGGACCTCTGACACTATATTTCATCCCACTATAAGATCACGATCACCCAATCATCGTCAAAAACTGATCTTGCTCACTCGCTTGATTTACACTTATATTAGACCGCTTCAAGTATTGCGTTTGGTGCTCACAATAGCATCCTATGTAGTTTACTTGAATGACTGGTTAAGGGCTTGGGAAAACAAAGGATTAGCGATAGAAGCAAAGAGAGAAGTGATCAAATTTTAGGGAAAACATGAAATCTTAGGGCCGACACCTCTTAGGCGAGCAGACAATGAAAAATAGGTCAATCAAACGGATGAAGGCACATAGAAAAAAAACTACAAGCCGAGAGAAAATATTACGATCAAGTCTACAAAAGAGGGGAAATAGGAAAAATTACAGACCTAAGTAGAAACCACAAACCCTTAAGGTTTTTACAAGTTTATGTGATAACACCAATAAATATGAGATGTGACTTATCACATCCACCCTCTTACATTCATTCAATTATTGGCTTTGGAAACACTCAATCACAACTAAAGTTTAATACATAGTCGTAATAAAATTAAGAAATGTGGGTGGAATTAATAAACATGGGTAATTCTCCCTTGGACCCCTCCTAGACATTCTCCTAGACCCTTCCCTCTCTTGTGGATTAATTCATCCCCCATGTATGTCTATGTCCCCTTAGCAACTAGCATCACATTTTGTTATTAGAATTCAGAAACACATTTCACATATACATCGATTTGGTCATAGCCACACATTACATCTCCATTAAGCATTAATTAAATTGAGGATTATAGTTGGGATGTTAAATATAATCTATAACTTATATAACTTAAAGGAAATTGAAGAAAAAAATCATTTCCTTCTAAGATACGCTTTATACAACAATATTAGATGTTCTTATAGTGATATTTGGAATCACAATTTGGGATGTGGCTAACACTAAAGTAGTGAATGTCAATCTGAATGTGGTTTGGTGATAAATTGGTGTAAGTGTATTTTTCTTAGCAATAAATCAGTGTAACATTATGTCCACTACCTCACATTTGAGTCTCAACTTCTATAATGTTGTTGGAGATATTACACACTCACCTAGTATTTTTTTTCCTAGGTTGACAGATCTATGTTTTGGGCACCCTTGGTCAGAAGTATTCTCCCCTAGATGGGGGTGCCACATCCTTTTCAGTCTTGATTCAGTTAGACCTTAGTTAGACTAGTGGAGTGGAGTCTTGCATGGAAACCTCAGTATTCGTGTTGCATGTATACCTAGGTATCATCACCATGAGGGCACACTTACCTTAGGATCATCACCAGGAAGGAACCACATGTGCATGCTAGATTCTCTCCTCACTCCTCTTGTGATTAATTATCTAGTTAACTTATGACTAGGTCCCATTTCACTCCAGAGTCTGTTCGTGAATGTCTAGATATCTCTAGATCACTACTATGGCACATCAGTTTACTCATGTAGATTATATCATGTGTATTTTTACTATTCTCTCATTAGTGAATACAATTATTTTCATTCTTTTTATCAATCTTGTCTCTCTTTCTCTTTTCTCTCTCACAAGATTTATGTGATTTTTCTACTAGCTATGTTCTTTGTGACAAGTTTCCATGAAACTTCACATGGTATCAGATCTTTCTTGCTAGGAGAAAGTGCATAAGCATTTTATTAGAAGCTTCAGGAGAAAGATGTAGTCATAAAGGATGGAGTACTTGCCGAAAATTCTTTTGACGCTACATAACTACTTCGAGTTGAAGATTAAAATTATGCATCAACTCAGATGCAAAGGCTTGACATATTTTATTACAATGGCTATAGAGGTGGAGTAAACATCAACTATTGAGAAGAACAGGTATCTCAAATGCATGGATGATGCCTACGACCTTATCTACATGTCTATATCCCATGAGCTTATGTTTCACATTGAATCTTGTACCACACCAGATGAGATTTGGACAAAGTTGGAGTATCTCTTTGGAAAACAGGATGGAATGAGAGGCCATATGCTCGAGGTAGAGCTAAATTCCTTAGATCCAAGGAATTTTGATAACATCCATGACTTATTTATGAAGTTAAAGTCCCTTCTTCTTCATCTAAATGGATGTGATGTTGACAAATCAACTCAACACAATTAAGTGATCCTTTCTATCTTGTCAAAACTTGGTTTGGAGTATGTTGTGTTTTTCTCAACATTCCATACAATGAGATTCACTTCAAGAGCAACCTGGAAAATGATGATACTGGATCATTTTATTGAGTCCCTAATGCATGATCAAGAGAAGATCATCAAAATGGGGATAATCAAGGGACCCAATGCACATGCACTTGTTGTGCATGACAGAAACAACACATTCAATCCGAAGTTCAAGCAAAAAGGGAACGACAAGGCACATTTTGAACACAAGAAGGAAGGAAATCCTAAACCTTTCGATGATTCATCTAGGTCTAAAGGTTCAAAGCAAAAGAAAGGGAATTCTAAATGAGGTTACTTCAACCATTTATATCATCCCAAATTAGCATTCATGAAAAAACAAATTAATATCATGGTGCAAACACTCCATAAGAACAACCTTGGGGAACACATTCTCGAGGCTATGGAGAAGAAACCAAGAGACCAACCTCCAGACAAGAGAGGTAATTCTCATGATTTAATTGTTATCCATTCCTCTCCTAATGAATGGATCTTACATTCAAGCACATCCCATCATATGGAAACTTTAGAAGATGGTTTATCTTCTATTACTGCATGCATGAGCCCTCCCATCCTCATGCGATATGATACCCTAGTTGAGGTCACTAGATAAGCGATGGTAGAAATCCAACGTGGAAGTTTTGAGAACGTATTTCATGTCCAAAAATCTCCTTGAATATACTTTCTATTTATCAGATAGCACATTATGACACAAGAAAAAGGGTGGAGTTCACACCTAATTTTGTAACCATATATGACATTCATGATAACTCAAATATTGTTATTGGTGAGGTAAATCATTAGTCTCGTTTGTATACATTCAATAATTTTATTGCTAAATATGACTATTCTTTACTACCGATGCATGTTGATAATGATAATAGATTATGGAACAAGAGATTCAGTGATCTAAACTTCAAATACATGCAACAACTTAGCCAACAGGGAATGGTCACAGGCTTTCCCAACATACACTTTTCCAAAGGAGTTTGTCAAGGATGTGTTATTGGAAAACATCCTCAAGAGAAGTTTGAAAAAGGGAAATATTGGAGGGCCTCCTCTCCTTTGGAACTCATCCAAGGTGATATAATGGGACCCTTTCCCCATCCATCCATCCATCAGAAAGGTGAGGTACATGCTTACATTTATTGATGATTTCTCACGATACACTTGGGTGTATTTTCTTAGGAAAAAGTATGAAGTTTTTGAGAATCTCAAAGACTTCAAAGCTCGTGCAGAGACTCAGTCCAGGAGGAAGATCAAAATCCTCCGCACAGAGAATGGGGGTGAATATGTGAACCGATATTTACAACATCTTTTTTCAAAGGTCGGTATACAACTGCAGCATACAATACCTTACACTTCACAACATAATGGGGTATTCGAGAGAAAGAATAGATCCCTCAAAGATATGGCCACTTGCATGTCGCATGAAAGGTATCTACCTTCCAACATATGGGATGATGCTCTTAACTGTGATAACTACATTCATAACAGATCTCCTCATAGATATGTCAAGGTCATGACCTCCTTTGAGGCATGGAGTGGAAAAAACCTGGAAGTCACCCACTTCCAAATATTTGTTTCACATGTGTGGGCCTGTGTACTACATGCATATTTGTGGGATATCCTGATGATGTGAAGGGTTACTAGCTGAATGATCCCTCAATGAACAAGCTCATTATTGAGTGAATTTTCTGGTTCGAGGAAAGTCCCTTGCATGCCCCATTGGGTCCACACACAAAGACCTTGACACTTCCACTTGCACTAGACATTAGAGATGATGAGTCCACTCGTTCATATCATGGTTTGGATCTAATATTCGAATATGATTCAGAACATGATGAGCATGTTGATGATGAGCATGTAGATGATGAGCCACAACATATGCCCAAGTGGGCACAAACCATCCTACAAGCAACAAGTGACCTTGTGGGGGATCTAGCAGATCAAAGGAGGATGAGGTCCCAATTTGAGGATCCTCCTCATCCACTTGTATATATTGAACCAATGATTCCCATGCATTGCTACATGGTTCTAGCTTCAGACCTTCATACCTATGCAGAGGCTGTAGGGAATCCCTTTTGGGAAAATGCTATGTAGGAGGAGTACAATTATCTCCTCGAGAGCCAAACATGGGATCTAGTTCTGCTTCCTTCATACAGGAAGCTTATCAGATGCAGATGGGTCTACAAGACGAAGAAGGTAGCAAATGGACAGGNTGATAAGCTTCCTGTATGAAGGAAGCTTATCAGATGCAGATGGGTCTACAAGACGAAGAAGGTAGCAAATGGACAGGTGAGAAGGTATAATGAAAGATTGGTTTCCAAAGGTTTTCAGCAGATTCATGGGATAGACTATGATGAGACCTTTGCTCCAGTAGAAAATATGGAATCCATCCCATTTTCCCTTTCCATTGCATCATCAAGGGGATGGGAAGTTTACCAGATGGACGTGAAGAATGCATTTCTTCATGGGGATCTCTAAGAGGATATTTACATGGAGAAGCCACAAGAGTTCATACAAAACTCATCATCAGTATGATGACTGAAAAATTCACTCTATGGCCTCAAGCATGTGCCTAGAGCATGGTATGCAAATATAAATATTATTTTCTTTCTCAACATTTTCTTAGAATTAAATATGATCCGAATATCTACATGCTAAGAACCTCAAACTCCTTGTTGATCCTAGTTCTATATGTTGATGACCTACTGATCACTCGAAGTTCGTCCTCAACAATTGTTACGATCAAAGACATTCTGCATGACAGGTTTTCTATGATGGACATGGGTCCACTCCACTTTTTCCTTGGTCTCTAGATCATTCAAGATGCTTCATGCATCAATATATCCCATATTAAGTATGCTAGAAATATCTTGGTTATATTCCACATGACCGATTGTAAGTCAACAACCACACCCTTTTTTTCCAGGGTGCATATTAAGGCTGGTGGGGAGACACCATTGGTGGATAAAAACTTGTATCGATAGCTTATGGGGAACCTTCTGTATCGCACCCACACCTGATCATATCTCTCATATGCAATAGGGGAGGTTTCCAGGTACATGCATGAGCCACATGAGCTACACTAGAAGGATTCCAAGCACATCCTCATATATGTTCAAGGAACCACTGGTTATGGGATCCACTATGTAGCAAGTTGTGCATTGGATCTCACGGGTTTCAGATATTTTGATTGAGATAGAGAAAACACAAATCACAAGTCCACTTCTGAGTACATGTTTAGTTTGTGTTCCGGTCCCATATGTTGTTCTAGAGAAAAACAATCAACAATTTCTCTATCCTTAGAAAAGGCCGAGTATAGAGGAGTAGACAACGTCACTATTTAGGCACTTTGTCTTCATAATTTCCTCACTCAGCTTGGCATCCAGTTTCATCGTTCGACTGTCATTTTGTGTGACAATCAGAGTACTCTCAAGTTTTTCAGAGACCCAATGCAACGATAGAAGACTGTAACACCCCAGTTCTAACCCTTATGAACTAGAATGTATTATGTAATTGTGACTAAGTCCGATGAGCCAGTAAAGTTGAAAAGAGGCCAGAATGCCTATGAATTGTAATACTTCATATACATTAATAAAATACATCGATGTTTGCAATACAGACAAGGACAAAAGAGACAGGGGGATATGATTTCACGAGAGAGGGGGCTTAAGGGGTTGAGTCTTTTTTGTTATATTTTATTTACCCATAATTGATTTTATGGAGAAAATGGGTTACATGAGCTTCCTGAGAGGAAGGCCAAGTGGTTGTCATCTTCATGTAATTATTTAAAAATCCCTTGGGGGCTGTTTTGGGGAGTTCTTATGGTTCTATTGGTTCTTCTTCTTCTTCCTTTCTCTTCACTCATTAATGGTTAATTCATGTGCTCTTGGGATGAGCATGTAAACAAATGGATGGAAGAGGAGAGCCATTGCTAAATGGATATAATAAATTACTAATCATTCTAGGAGGAAATGGATGCATGTGTGCATGATATTGATGGCAGTTCAGAAACAACTGTCCATAGTTGAGAATCCTTGGAGTTTCCGGTAGGGATATTTCCTGACCAGTAGCACTAGAGCCCTGGAGAAAAATGGGACAGCCTGAGGGACTGCATGGCAGAGAAAGGTGTTTGTTTCTTTGGGTTATGTAGGTTGAGGGGGGAAGAGAGTTGAAAATTCATATTCATTTTGTGGTTGGGAAACCTGAGATCTAGTTAGCCAATTGTTTCCTGTTTTAGATTTGGCCTAGGACCCATCCTTGTGGATTCATAGCCCTGGCTCGAGGGTGACCTATTGTTGAGAGTAAAAGAATAACAATGTATATGGTTGGGAAGAGCGTCCTTGGTCTGCAGCCAGTTGGTGAATATTTACTTGCAAAGACAAGTGCTCTCTGTGTTTTTCGTATAATGTTTATTCCACTGTGTATTTAATTATCTCTGAGATATGTATTTATAATGTGTCTGTCTACTAGTTATTTGTTGTGCATGGTGCATTGTTTACTTATTTATGATGTAGCATGGATCTTTATTTATGCATGAGAGTCTTTCATGCTTGTTTTCAGATTGAGATCATTTCATAGGTGAGTTTATATAGTAGCGTGGCCAACCTATGGGTGGCTAGGTAGGTTGCAGGTTAGTGTGGCCAGCATGTGGGTGGCTGGGTACGTTATATATTGGTATCAGAGCTACAAGTTGAAACATCGGGCTAGTATGGGCTAGATATTTTGGTCAGTATCTTATGGTTAATATCGAGTACACACCTTGAAATCGAAAATCTCAAGAGGAATGAGATTGCATAGATTGTGCAGAAGCCAGAGCATCATAGATCCTTTGTAAAAGATTGTGGAGTTGTGATCGTCCCTTCAAATTCGAGATCGATCACCACTGTGGGATCAAGGGATTTTTGGATCGTTGGATCGAAAGGAAGGTGAACAAGGGTCATCTGATAAATATGAAACTAGAGGTTGGGAAAGATTAAGTCCCAAGCGTCAGATCTAGTTGGTCGATCGTCATCTGTTGATCGAATCCAAGCAAGAAAGGAAAGGCTTTGAAACTTCATTGCTTTGAAAATCATGGTAGGAAGGAAAAGCTTGAACTTTCGAAGGTCGGAGTCGCGAAGTCCCATTAGCCGTTTGATCTAATGGGAGGCCTAGGGGGGATCTCTTCCCTTGATCGTGGTTTTATGGCATTGACCACTTTGGGAGGTTTCACTGTGGGAAAATTGAACCCTTTAGAACTACTACAACCCAGAGCCCCAAAGCGTCGAAGTCCCATAATTCTCGTCGACTGTTAGATTGAGGGAAGGACTTTGAGAGTAATGTTGACCGTCAAATCTTGCGATGCTTGAAGGTTAGCGAAGTTTGGACTTCAAAACTTCACCACTTCGGCAATTTCGGGGTATGTTGCAGATCAAAGCCCCGAAGTGTCGAATTCACGGAAGTGTAAAGCCATCGTCACGAGATCACGTAAACCGTCAGATATGGAGCACAAAATATGGATCGTCTGTGTGTTTGATGACGTGTCTTATGCCATGTGGAAGGGGTGTCGTGTGGAGACACGTGTCACTCAGATTCAACACCTTTTGGACCCCAAACTGTTCATTTTTTAGTGACATGTGGCACACATGCCAACGGTCCATGTCACCCTAGGTGACATTAACGTGTCATGTCATCTATGGGAGTATGTAACTTTGGGGGTGTCCAAGGTTTCTACCAGTGAAAAGCGTCGAAGCTCGAACTCGCGAATGCACGTAGATCATCGATCTAAGATCCCTTCGGGACCTTTCTTGACCGTTGGATCAAGTAGTAGGAGGACAGGGTAAGTAATTCGACGGTTTTCACTCTAGGGAAGTGGAAGACATGGGAGTGGAAATGTTCAGAGCCACAGAGCATTGAAATCCTGAACTAATTAAGGAGTGTCTGTCCCAATGCTTGATTAATTCCTAATCGTCTGATTAATCTGTGGAAGAATAGGGGTAAGTACTTCAATGGTTGTCACTCTGGGGGAGTTGAATAACTTGGGAGTTGAATTTCCCCGAGCCCCAGAACGTCGAATTTCCAAATTGGTTAAGAGACTTCCATCCCAACACCTGATTAAGTCATGACCATTGATCTCATTGAAGCATTCAAATGGGGATGGGACCGTCCATTCAACAAGAGATCAAGTCTCGCCCGTTTGATTCTTCTAGTAGGAGTTATCAAAAGGTTCGACGAAGTGTAACTCTGGGAGAAATCAGAAGTTGGAAAACAGAGAACAGTCGAAGGCCGAAGTCCGAAGGAATAGGTCCCAACGTCAGTCTCATGATAAGATAAAAGGGGTTGGAAGTGATCAAGCCCTTGGACATGGGGTTCAAACCAGCTCATGTGTAGAATAACACAGAGCGAGGCGCTAAAGAGTGATTAATCCTGTGGTTTCAATCTGTGGTCATGTGGGACATGGTTTGAAGAAAGCACCTAGGAATAATTCGAATTTTGTATTAGGTAAGGGGGCTGGAAGTGTTTTTTTTTTTTTTTTTCTCCAGGAAGCCCTAACTTTCAGCTCATATATCTAATTGGGGTAAGAGTATAATAGTTGGAAAGCTCATTCAGAGGAAAATGACCTGGAATTATTCTAATTTGGATAACTGTAATATATTTGCTTCATGAATTAAGGATAAAAAATACCTGTAGCATTAATTGACAATTTTTTTTATGATATGTATAATTCTATCAAAATGATTTCTTGGAGATTTGGTAGGATTAGAGATTAATTAGATCAATTCCAAACTAGGATTGGATATCATAGTCATGGAATCATGACAGATCTTACCAAAGTTGGATGAGGCAACAAAGAACTCAAGAATAGTGGAACAAAAGTATTAGTCAACAACCACAGAATCTGAATAAATTGCAGGTACAACCAAGGAAAGAATCCTCACATAGGATATAAAGCTATTAGGTTAAAAATGTCATTGATGGGTATGGAACGTAAAAGTATGACTGCCTATCCTTGAAGGAAGAAAGGTGTAGACAGTTACATATATTAAGTGTGAAATAAATCCACTTCTGATATCACAGTTCACAGTGGAAGAAGGATGCCAATGCAGAGAAATTGGAGACCGAAAAATGAATGTTCTTTCACTTGAAAAGTGTCATTGAATGAAAATAGACTTCCATTGGGAATGGTATTAAGTGTGAAAGGGTATGGTTCCACACAGAAATGTTAATAAAGTATCCTAATGGACAACTAGGAGTAATAGTATTTGATTCAAGAATGGTGTGGTAGTAGAGTGATGGAATGTTTTGAGCTACTTCATTCAAGGGTGATGGAATGTCTCCTAAAGGTAAAGTTGGATAAAACTACCCAAAATGGGTTGTTGCAATTTGAATACATTGGTTGGATTGCAAAATTTCCAAGTGGAACTTGGCTGAAAAGTATTCAGGCCAGGGAACAATAGTGAAGATGGGCAGAATGGGAGCACATAAAGGTAGCAAGGATCTGAAGGAATTCAAGGACAACCATCTACAACATAAATAGATAAATAAATAAGTGAATTGAAACATAAATCCACTAGAGTGCATGAGGCATACAATGAAGTTAAAATGCATATGCATTAGTAGGCATGCAGATAATGAATGCTTGGTGCATATGGATGTGTAATTGTGCATATGCAGATGCTTGGATATGCATATAACATGCTTGTGAACTTAGAATGGTTTATTATTATGAAATAATGATATTATGGAAATTGAGTATGACTAATGATGGATTATGCATTCAGGAAAATAATATAGCATGGTTAAATATGTGGATGTTGATGTTACTGTTGTTGTTTCTTATGATTTACATCTATGTGAAGACCCATGAGGGTGGTAGGAATGGTGATCAAAATGATGAAGGAGGAAGTCTGTGAACCTCTACAAATATTAGTTGATCATATAGCAACAACAAGTAGGTTGATAACAACCATGCAACTACACATTTAGTTTCTTTTAATGCATACATGTTGAAGGGGATTGAGGTAAGAATTCCCTCAGTTAATTTTTTCAATATTTAAATTGATATGTAATGGCCAAAGGCCTAGAGTATCTAAATGTTGTGGATACTAGAATGCATTTAGATAAAATTTTAGTTGCATATTATGTTATTATTGGTTATGGGATCATAGTTGAGTTAATTTAGGAGACATAATCCTTTTATAACAATGAATATCCATAGAACTAGTCATGTGTGAGACCATAATATGGTTGGATATGGAAGGGTTGTAGTGCTATGTGAGTGCTCAATGGTATCTACTGTATATCTGATGTTTGGATTGCAACCTCTTTGTTGACACTGAAGAGAACTTAAGAATTATATGCTTGGTGTTGTGTTTGGTTTGAAAATGAAGGTATCCAAATAGTTAGGCAAGTAGTAGGAAGTGTGTAGATGATGTGTTGAGGCGTTGGCTAGACCTTCCAAATCATCACGGTGGAATGAATGACAGGGTTATGTGGTATTATGTAGCCAATGCATGGATGCATTGTGTAGTTGTGGCCATGGGGATTGACACATTGATTTCTATTTTATTTAGTAATTAATTGTTGCATTACTAAAATCATGTGGTGTTGAAAATACGCAATGATGGATAGTTGAATTATATTTAATATGAATACTAGTTGAAGGTGATTGGATTGTTGTTTGTTACAATTCCAAGATCAATTTTTGGAACTATTAAAAAGGTTACAAGTGGTATTCCAAGAATTATTAAATGCATTTTGGTGACTGCATGCATATAGTATATAAAATAAAAATGATTATGATAACAACTGAAATGATGTGAGTATTGTTAACTCATGAAGTAGAAAAAACTTCAGGAACTGTTAGATATTACAACAAGAAAGTTGCAGGTTAAAGTAGCTACATAATGGTAAATTACAGAAAAGCTCTGTTGGGGGGACAGAGTAATAAAAGTATTTTAGGATAGACGAAGAAAGAAGAGACGGGACGATAATACATGTGTATGTAATGATGGGTTCATTCCATTCAATATTTAAATTCCATTTAATGTCAAGAATTGATGGAAGTAATTGAATTGTAGTAGAAAACAATTTTGAGATATAACTTGTTTCCATGAATATATATA
>JASDQU010883283.1:22637-34119 GCA_032191745.1 Picea mariana
AAAGTCCATGGAGGTATACATACCCTAACCCCCTCTGGATATGTTGAATTGATATGTGTTTAATAATGGTGGAGGGAGGTCCCGTGGGACATGTATATGGAAAAATTGGGTGCACAAAGGTGTACCACAAAAGTCCACGAGAGATGTCACATATCCTTATATATATATATTATATAATGATTTTTTTTCTAATAATGTTAATGTGTGTTTTTTTTGACATGGATGAGTTACAAGACTAAGATATGGATTATGAAAGAACACGTAAATAGGAGGAGGTAATTCATGAGATCAATCTAGATAGGGAGGTATTAGAAGAATTAGAGGAGGAGAAAGTCATACGGCCATTTTATGGGGATACAATGTGTAATATTGATTCAAAAAAAAGTTACGAATCGGGTTACATATATTAGATGTTCAAGGAAGAAAAGGAACCTTGAACTACCTCCACTACAAGGAGAGGAGAATATAGATATTGGGGTATATCAAACTATCATGAGATTTGGTCTTCGCAAAGTAGCAGCCATACCAACTGTTTTACCTTGCATCAAAGTCATATCATCACTAATAATCCCTATAGACATTGGGAATAGATTGTTAGAAAACATATAAGGTAAATCCATTGCATCCTTCTAGTCATTGAACCTAGATGTAGGCTATAAGTTTCCCATGTCAGAGGTTGATATTACAGATGAATGGGTTCTCCAAATCACTCTCAACTCTCATCAACTTTTGAAGAGTTGGTGGGTTTCTCAAAAGTAATTCATGTTACAATGGGTAGGTGTATACCCAACATAAAACCTTAGAACACCTTACATACTAATAGTGGCCTTGATCAACAAACTATATGGGAAAGAGGATGCAACTCATTTCAAAGAATATTGGGTACCATTAATATACTAGGTGTAACACACCTGACCCCCTAACTCTCGCTTAGGCTGGTGGGATGTCCAAATTTCCTCTTCCTCAACTTACTTCATTTACAAAAATTCAACCCATAATTGAATTGTGCTCACCGAGAGCTTTCCAACGATTGTAATCTTTCCCAATTCCGAGCTTGATATCCAAAGTTACGAACTCTCGACATTTTTCAACTCAATGTCACATGGAATCCACATGGATACCTTTCACTCATGCCATCTGATGTGGCACTGACATTGTAATATCCCTCGACCGAACCCAATTATAAATGTAATATAAATATACTTAAGCTGGTGAGCTGTTTTGACCTCATTTGATAATGCACATCATGTGGCATAGTGCGCACATGAACTACGCAGTAAAATGATATAATATGCACATCGCAAGATACCACGTGCAGTAACTAAAGTGCTCGCAACCTTGAGGACAACGGATACCGTGCGCAGTAACTAAAGTGCATGCAACCTTGAGGACAATAGATAACACGCACAGTAACTGAAGTGCGCGCAACCTTGAGGACAATGGATAGCACGCACAATAACTAAAGTGCGCGCAATACTAAGGTCAACGAACCTTTATGTATATGATATGCATTATAGGCTGGTGAGCCAGTATTATAAACTAGAATGCTTATGTTTTGGTATTAGGCCGGAACACCTAGATGTCAAGGACCAATGTGCCTACTTTGTACATGACTCATGATTAATATTAAATACATCACTACGCACAGACTGACTATGATAAAAGAGATGGGGGACTGAACTTCACCAGTTAGGGAAAGGGAGGGCCAAAATTCAAGGGAATATTATATTGATATTTCCTAAAACATAAAGTATGGATAATTATTTTATCCTAAGTTCTAAAGTTGGGGACAAGTGGACAAAAGTAACTTCTGATATGACAAGTGTCAAGTTGGGGACATGCATTCATATCGTGGGGAAACTTAGCTCATTGGAAGATTTTCTCATGGATACCTTACGAACGGGGGGGGAGGGACGACCATCATTCTCACCATCACTTTTCACAAAGAGTTCATAGTGATTCCAAAACAGACTCAGTTATCCAGTCAATGACTCCATGACCATTTCACTCATACATTCCGTTATCCTTGAGACATCCATTTCACCTTTCCGAAGCCTGTTTCCGCACCCTGTTTGGTTGGTGTACCTTGTTAGCTTGGAGCGAGATTGAAGAATCGGGTTGTCAGGCCCATGAGAAGTTCTCTAAGTGAGAGAATTGTTGGGGATTGATTTATGAAGGTGCTAAACTACAACTACAGTGCTTTGAGACTTCCGGTCCGGCTTGTTGCTAAAGCCCTAGAAGGGAAGTGGGGCAGCCGAGGGACTGTTGAGTAGATAAGGGGCAAACTTCCTTGGGTGGGATAGGCATGTGGAGAATGAGAGGTTGTAGGCTATTAGTTGAGTGAGCACCTGAGACAGAGTCTTTCTTGTTGTCCATGAGCCTTAGCTTGGATAGGAATCCATTTACCCTGGGTGGAGTTCAGTCCCAGCTCGGGGGTGACAGTATTTCTAAGATAAGTACCAATTGTATGATATATATTGATATGTTGTTTTTTTATTTACATGTCTATGTTACGATTTTATCATATATGTGATTATGATTGCTTGTGTGCTTATGGGTAATTTCCTATAAATAATGCATATCGGTAGTTACTGTTATTTCAATATAAAAGTCATATGTTACAGAAAGTAATTGTTTGGTTATGTTTAGATGTAAAGCTTCCACGAGTGTATTGTATGCATATGTTTTAGTTGCATGCAGTCTAAAGAGTAAATTTATGTTTTATTGCTTAGTTGACTACTGGGTATGCTACTATATGTTCTGTAGTATGGGAACGAAAGTGTTCCCTAGAGTAGCATGGCCCAACATGATGGCTGAGAATGTTACCGACTAGTGTCAGAGCATGAGTGGTTGCTCTGGAGTGGCATACCCCGGTCTCAGGATGGCCAAGGGGATCGTTACAGTATGGTATCAAAGCCTCGGTTCAACACTAAGCTTGGATGGGCGAGAGGGGTGCAATTGAAGTGAATATTCATAGAAAAGTAACTTCGAAGTGACCAGAATTAGAGTCACAGAGTGTCCTTGGAAAAGGTTGGCATACTGGCGCGCGTGGTAAATTTGGCATTGCGCGGAAAATGTTGGCGTGCCAGTGCATGGTAAATTGTGGTACCGCGCGAAAGATTATTATGTGTAGATGCATGCACTGAAATTAGCCTTGCGCGGTAAGCACACACATAGTAAGGTGCACATGGGGTGTGCAAGTATTGCTTAACGCGGAGGATTTTTGTTAGTACGCACATAAGTATGAGTATAAGTTGTTTCGCAATGGTGTATTAAGTAGTGTGCACAGATATTTGAGCACTAAGGAATATGTTAAACTTGACATGGTGCATGCATAGGACAAAAATGCATGTGGAATATCGGTGCACGGTATCAAAACTATGCGCAGTGGATATTGTTGCACAATGCCAGAGTAGTGCGCATAAGTAGTCAGTACGATGAAGAAGAAATGCACAGTAGATTTAGGTGCGCGAAGAAGCGTTTTACCTTTTAATATTGCTATGCACGATAAATATAAATGAACAAGTCAAGTTAATGCGCGTGAAGTCACTTGGAAGGCGATGAGTCTGAGTTTAAATTGCATAATACTAAAAGAAAAAGAAAAAAAAGGAAACACATAACCACATTGAAGCATTAATTAAAAAGAATTCTGAGTTTTAATTTCCTCTGATTTAGACAGATGAAAATAAAATATAAGATTACAAGAAAAACTTATTATAAAAGAAAACAAGAGTCATAACATCACCAGATAGAAATTGTAATAAAACAGTCTAAAATCCGTTTCTGTATTTATATAATCATATTAATCACAAAATTACAAAAGAGTGATGACAGTAGTTAGCCTATTGTAAAAAGGGTCATTTGAAGAACAAGCCTATCATCTCTTGTACTCTTTACCTCCGCTACCGGCTGTTCAAAATTCGTTGAGACATGCTTATCTTAGTTGAAGACTTACTTCAGCTTAGCAATCTCTGCCTTTAAAGAAGAGTCTAACCAGACCGATTGATTCTCTCCAACACTTTCGACCGCTTTAGCCGTAGATTCCTCCTTCTTATGCCTTTACTCCTTTTCTTCTTAGCGGCTGGCCTGTTGATGACTAAATCCTTTATAGTGGGATTTAGCCTGACTTCCAATCGCGAGTCTATAACCGGATCTATGTGGAACTTAGTTGCTAGAATGTGCGCAAGGACCCTTTCCTCCTTATTCACAGGAAAGCCTAGCATGTTGCTCGAATAACCAGTCTCACTCAACTTAGACTTGTCCATGTATCTCAGGTTGGGGATACCGAAATGTGTCTTTACAGAGAGTAGGAATTCAAGCATCTTGGAGATTACTTCGGTTATGGATACACAGATATCTTCATACTTGTGGAGTGGTAATTATAGAACTCCATTTATGAAGCGCAAACAGAGTATGTACAAGAGCGTTGGGTTGCCATGCTCGACCAATCCATTTTGAATGATTAGCTTTTGAGTTCGTTACATGGCGGCGTTCCGCTGACATCACATGGTTGCAAAGTACTGAATGAATGAAGCAGGGTGATCTGACTAGCCGTCACCCGCTCCATGAGTGGTGGATTTGACATGTTGAGACACGTGATACCATGTCTTAGCGAAAGTGGTTTCGACAAAACCACCTTCTTGCACAAGTGTATCTCGGAAGGCACTGCGCATTAGTGTTCTCGAGACTTGGGTCTTATCTAGAATTGTCGTGGTGATAACACAAGGAAACCGGGAGTGATAATGTTGATGTGTATGTTGAATTGAAATGGTGCATATTCTCATGAATTGCTGAATTGTTAGCCTGATTAGTTTCGATGGCTCCATGTTTTGCAGAATTAAAAACAACTCGGTCAGGTCAGACCAGTGTAGAGTCCATAGGAATGGAAGAGGCACAGGGGAATTACAGTCATCCAGAGAAGAGCAGAGGGATGGATGTCCATTTGGGCATGGAAGGAACGAACTCCAACGGACATGGAGAAGAAAGGAATGAAGATATGAATATGGCTGAGACCATTAAGAATTTGCAGAAGGATGTCCAAAGCCATAAAGTTGATAATGAAAGGCTTATGAAATCCAAAGAGCAGTAGGATGACTTCAACATGAAGCTATTGGAAGGTTTGAACATAATAGAGAAGAAATTGGCTAAGGAGAGTGACTCAAGTAGATCTGACAGTCACAAATCTTCAGAGGAGAAAGGAAAAGTAAAAAGTTCTAGTAGACATCACCATCATCCCCAAAGGCATTCCCATAAGAGAGAAGGAAACACCTCAAGTCTATCCCCTGTCAGAAGGTATAAGAGATCTGGGGTGGATGAGCTGTGAGGAGAAATGAACAAAATCAAACCTCCTAAATTTGATGGTGAGCACAAGAAGGATGAAGATGCCGAAACATGGTTGCTAGGCATGAGGAAGTATTTTCAATTGCATAATTATTCTTCTCATGCTGAAGGTAGAATCTATATCTATCAACTCAAAGGAAAGGCCTCCATGTGGTGGGATCAACTTGTGCAGGTACAACACATTGTAGAGAAAAGTGTTACTTGGAGGGAATTCAAGAAGTATTTTGAGAAGAAGTACTTTACTAAGAGATACTATGAAAAGAAAATGAAAGAGTTCTTTTAACTCAATCTTGGAAGTATGACCATAGATGAATATGAGAGAAGGTTTCTAGAACTGTTGAAGTATCTCTCTTTCATTAAGGATGAGACAATCAATATTCAATGATATTTAAGTGGATTTCCATCGTTCATTAGTCAAAAAATACAGTATGATGTTCCCAAGACATTAGAAGAGACCATAAGGAGAGATAAATGCTTATATGACCAGTTGAAAGCAAGGCCAACTTTCCAAAAGGATTGGGAAAACAATAAGAAATTCAAGATGGATCAGAGGAAGAAGGGAGCCAAGCCACCATTCTTCAGAAATAATCCACAATGACAACAAACACATAAGGAAACCAGAGTGATTGACGCAGGGATTCAAGGGCCAAGACAACCACCTATGCAATGTTGGGGTTGTAAAGGAGACCATAGGTTCAGAGATTGTCCTCACAGAGGTGAAAATGGTATGGTTGTTCATAATGTACAACGAGCTAAGATAGTATAGGACATGGGCAGAAATGTGCCAAGGATTTATGTAGCCCTGGACAACAAGCAAGTAGAGTATCAGTCCCACATGATTGAGGTGGAAGGTATGATCAACAACCAAACCCTTGCTATTTTAATTGATTCATGAACTAGTCATAGTTATATAGACCCTAAGATGGTGGAAAGTTTGCAATTGCCAAGAAGCAAGAATGGGAAATCCTGGTTGGTTCAACTGGATATAGGAGTTAGAAGAAAAGTTAATGAGATGGTCAAGTCCTGCCTCATAGACATGAATGGACTGAATACTAAGGTAGATTTGAATATCTTACCTTTAGGTTCCTATGATTGTTTAATTGGGATGGATTGGTTGGACCCACATCTTGCTCTATTGGATTGTCATAACAAAGGATTCACTTGCTTGGATGAAGAAGGGAAACAAAGGAGAGTGTAGGGAATTTCCAGGGCAGTAACCGTTAGAGAAATTTCAGCATTGCAGCCGAAGAAATGTTATAGAAAAGGATGTCAAATTTTTGCAGCTCATATGGAGGAGACACCTAAAGACAAGGTGTCAAATTTGGAGGATTATGCAGTCCTGAAAGAGTTTGAAGATGTATTCAAGGAAGTACCAGGACTACCCCCAAGGAGAGACATTTATTTCTCTATAGACTTGATGCCTAGAGAAACGCCAATATCAAAGACTCCTTACAGAATGAGTACACCATAATTGAAGGAGTTGCAAATACGGCTTGAAGAACCACTGAAAAAGGGGTATGTACGCCCAAGTGTATCACCTTGGGGTGCCCCAGTCTTGTTTGTGAAAAATAAAGATGGAATGTTAAGATTGTGCATTGACTTCAGACAGTTGAATAAAGTGACTGTTAAGAACAAGTATCTTCTACCAAGGATTGATGACCTCTTTGATCAATTGAAGGATGCAAGGATATTTTCAAAGATAGATCTCAGATCAGGATACCATCAAGTAAGAATTAAAGAAGAAGATATTAGCAAGACCGCCTTTGGGACAAGGTATGGTCATTATGAGTTCACAGTGGTACCATTTGGGTTGTCAAATGCACTAGTTGTTTTCATGTGCCTAATGAATGGTGTTTTCTGAGAGTATTTGGACAAGTTTGTCATTGTCTTTTTGGATGACATTCTTATATATTCCAAGTCGGAGGAAGAGCATGAACATCATTTGATGATGGTTTTGCAAGTATTAAGGGAACATCAGTTGTATGCCAAAATTGACCAAGTGCTCATTTTATCAGAAACAAATTCATTATTTGGGGCATATCATCTCAAAAGATGGGATATCAGTGGACCCTGAGAAGGTAGAAGCCATTAGAGAATGGTCAGCACCAAAGAATGTGACAGGGGTCGGATCTTTCATGGGCCTTGCAAGTTACTATAGGAGATTCATTGGAGGATTCTCAAAGATAGCACACCCAATCACTTCCTTGCAAAGAAAGGGTATGAAGTTTCAGTGGATGTCGGACTGTGAAAGGAGTTTCCAACATTTGAAACAATTATTGACAAGTGCTCCAATACTAAGGATTGCAGACCCAAATGAAGATTTCATTGTATGCACAGATGCATGTAATGAAGGACTCGGTGGAGTCCTCAGTCAAAATGGATTCGTGATATGTTATGAATCAAGGAAGTTGAAAGAACATGAAAGAAACTATGCCACTCATGATTTGGAGTTGGCAGCCATAGTACATGCCCTGAGGAAATGGAGACACTACCTCATGCGAAAGAGGTTTGAGCTAAGAACAAACCACAATGGCCTGCAATATTTATTTGATCAGCCAAATCTAAATACTAGGCAAAGCAAATGGTTATAATTTCTAAGAGATATAACTTTGATATAAATCATATCAAAGGGAAAGAAAATAAAGTGGCTAATGCACTCAGCAGGAGGGTGCATGAACTACGTGATACAACCATCAACATGTATCAGACTAATGTTAAAGGAAAAATTCTGGAGGCTGCAAATATAGATCTGTAGTACAAAGAATTGGTAGCAATGCTACAACAGGGTAAGATACTTCAAAAGATGGATATTTATAAGTTGGGAGTAGATGGAATACTGTTGCACAAGAACAAAATTTTCGTACCAAATGTCCAAGACTTGAAACATATAGTTTAACATGAGATGCATAATGTTCCTTATGCAGGGCACCCTGGATATCAGAAAACCGTAGCAGCGATCAAGAGCCAATACTTTTGGCCAGGTATGAAGAGAGAGATAGTAGGATACGTCACAAGATGTATGGAATGCCAGAAAGTTAAAGTAAAACATAGGCACCCAGCAGGATTGTTGCAACCTTTGCCCATTCCTGAATGGAAGTGGGAAGTGGTGACAATGGCTTTTATTATAGGATTGCCTAGAACAGGCAAGATGCATGATTTGATTATGGTGGTGTTGGACAAGCTTACAAAAGCTGCCCATTTTATTCCACTAAAAACTACTCACAAGGCAGCAAATGTCGCCGATATTTTCATGAAGGAAGTGGCACGATTGCACAGAATTCCTAAAACGATTGTGTCTGATAGAGACCCGAAATTCACCTCGAATTTTTGGAAAGGATTGTTCAAAGGATTCGGAATGAATCTGAACTTTAGTACAAATTATCATCCCGAGTCTGATGGACCGACAGAAAGAGTGAACAGGGTGATAGAAGATATGTTGAGAATGTATGTGATGGACAAACCATCGAAATGGGAAGACTACCTACACTTGGTAGAATTCGCTTACAATAATGGGTATCAGGCATCAGTGAAGATGAGCCCATTTGAAGAAATTTACGGTAGAAGGTGCAATACTCCAATAAGTTGGGATAACCCAACTTATAGAACAATAGTCGGGCCAAAGTTGCTCAAGGAGATGGAGGACCAAATGTTAAAAATTAAGCAGAATTTGAAAGCTACCCAAGACAGACATAAAAGTTATGCTCATAAAAACAAAATCCACAGAGAATTCAAAGTGGTTGATCATGTTTTCCTGAAAGAGAAAGCTAATAGGAGTTCCCTAAAGCTGGAAAGCTGCGCCAAGTTAGCAGCCAGATTTTGTGGACCATTTGAAATCCTAGAGAGGATTGGTTGAGTTGCTTATATGATTGCATTGCCTGCATCTATGTTTGTTCATAATGTCTTCCATGTATCATTGCTAAAGAAATATATACCCGATGCTAATCATGTTATTGATTGGAATGTGATTCAGGTGGAGCAAGAAGGCACTTTTCAAGTGCATTTGGTGCGCATTTTGGACCAAAAAGTCAAACAGCTCCAGAACCGAGACATAGGGCTTGTAAAGGTTCAATGGACCTGGTACGGCCCTAAGGATGCTACTTGGGAGCATGAAGATGCAATGCGGATAGAATACCCGCATATTTTTGAAGATTTTTGAAAAATATGATATATATGGGTGTATGATGCACTGAGGATAGTGCATAAATAAGGGGAGGGGATTGTAATATCCCTCGACCGAACCCAATTATAAATGTAATATAAATATACTTAAGTTGGTGAGCTGTTTTGACCTCATTTGATAATGCACATCATGTGGCATAGTGCGCACATGAACTGTGTAGTAAAATGATTTAATATGCACATCGCAAGATACTGCGCGCAGTAACTAAAGTGCGCGCAACCTTGAGGATAGCAGATACTGCACATAGTAACTAAAGTGCACAGAACCTTGAGGAAAATGGATACCGCATGCAGTAACTAAAGTGCGTGCAATACTAAGGTCAGTGAACCTTTATGTATATGATATGCATTATAGGCTGGTGAGCCAGTATTATAAGCCAGAATGCTTATGTTTTGGTATTAGGACGGAATGCCTAGATGTCAAGGGCCAATGCGCCTACTTTGTACATGACTCATGATTAATATAAAATACATCACTGTGCGCAGACCGACCACAATAAAAGAGATGGGGGACTGAACTTCACCAGTTAGGGAAAGGGAGGGCCAATAGTCAAGGGAATATTATATTAATATTTCCTGAAACATAAAGTATGGATAATTATTTTATCCTAAGTTCTAAAGTTGAGGACAAGTTGACAAAATTAACTTCCGATATGACAAGTATCAAGTTGGGGACATGCATTCATATCGTGGGGAAACTTAGCTCATTGGGAGATTTTCTCACAAATACCTTACGAACGGGGGGGGACGACCATCATTCTCACCATCACTTTTCAAAAAGAGTTCACAGTGATTCTGAAACACACTCAGTTATCCAGTCAATGACTCCATGACCATTTCACTCATACATTATGTTATCCTTGAAACAACCATTTCACCTTTCTGAAGCCTGTTTCCACACCCTGTTTGGTTGGTGTACCTGGTTAGCTTGGAGAAGGATTGAAGAAGCAGTTTGTCAGGTCCGTGAGCATTTCTCTGAGCAAGAGAATTGGTGGGGATTGATTTCTGAAGGTGCTAAAAATTAGCTACAACGCTCTGAGATTTCCGGTCTGGCCTGTTGCCAAAGCCTTGGAAGGGAAGTGGGGCAGCCGAGGGACTGTTGAGCAAAGAAGGGGCACACTTCCTTGGGTTGGACAGGCATGTGGGGAATGAGAGGTTGCAGGTTGGTAGTTGAGTGAGCACCTAAGACATAGTCTTTCCTGTTGTCCATGAGCCTTAGCCTGGATAGGAATCCCTTTACCCTGGGTGGAGTTCAATCCCAGCTCGAGGGTGACTCACTTTTGAGAGTGATGAACAATGTAGTCTATGGCTGGGAGGTTCGTGGACGGTCTGTAAGAAGTTGGTGATAGTCTTTCTAAGATAAGTACCAATTGTATGATATATTGATATGTTGTTTTGTTATTTACATGTCTATCTTACGATTTTATCATATATGTGATTATGATTGCTTGTGTGCTTATGGGTATTTTCCTATAAATGATGCATATTGGTAGTTATTGTTATTTCAATATAAAAGTCGTATGTTACAGAAAGTAATTGTTTGGTTATGTTTATATGTAAAGCTTCTGTGAGCGTGATGTATGTATATGTTTTAGTTGCATGCAGTCTAAAGAGTAAATTTATGTGGCATTGCTTAGTTGACTACTGGGTATGCTATTGTATGTTCTGCAGTTGATCCGAATGGATCTCTGCACGTGAAAGAACTTCGTAATTTGCACCACGTTGATTTTAAGGTGGCGACAAAAGTGTTTAAGTGGATTAAAATGATGCTTTCTTGAGTTTTATTTCTCACGCATTTAATTATGCATTTGTGGGAAAAATACTTCATGCATTTTTCATATTAGTTTGATAAATGCTTTATGAAGTGCTCATGCATTTAATTATGCATTTTATGAGCTTTAATAACTCATACATTATTATTATTCACTTGTAATTAAAATGATTAATATTTGTGAGAGAAAAT
>JASDQU010883284.1:0-14530 GCA_032191745.1 Picea mariana
GAGAAAAATCTGCTAAAAAATAGCAAAAACCGCCCAAAGGGATCGTCCGATGCAGTTTTCGTATCTGACGTGCCCACACACACACACATGCAAAGAATACAACACATACCCAACATTCTCAAACTTCATAGACACAACAAATATGGTAGACCTTAAAATCAATAATGGCCAGTTCACCTGGAACAATAAGCGAATGAGCCAGCATCAGTTCGTAACAAGACTCGACATATTTCTAGTGTCAGAGTCAATCATAATGCAGGGGCTAACCTTAGACTGCAACATCCTCCCATGGGGGGATCTAATCACTGGCCAGTACAACTATAAGCTGGCTTCCAAACCACAACAAAGAACAAACCCTTCAGATTTGAGAATTTCTGGATGGAACACCCAACTTTCAAGGAAAAAATCAAACAGTGGTGGTGTGAGGAGCAACTAGAGAAAGGGATAAGGATGTTCCAACTCTACAAGAAACTAAAACATATCAAATATAGGATCAAGGAGTGGAACAAGGACACTTTTGGGAATATAAACCAAGAAAAGAACATAATTGAAGAAAAAATGAAAAAGATTTAGGAAACCTGCATTTTGGAGGGCTACAATGAGGAGCAGAAAAAGGAGGAGATCTAGATGACCCAGGATTGGGATGAGCGGGGCCAGCAAGAAGAAACTCTATGGTGACAAAAGTCCCAGATCAGATGGCTAAAGGAAGGAGAAAGGAACACGTTACACCAAGTTTTTTCATAGAACAACCATGGCTAGAAGATCCCAAAACAAAATCTTGAATATAAAGGACCAGAATGGCATAGAAAGAGAGTCCCATAAGGACATCAAAAAAACTCTGGTAAACCACTTCCACGAGATAGCCCAGGAACCTAAGCAAGATAGAACAGAGGCCATACAAAAGGTAATCCAACATATCCCTTACCTGGTAACAGATGAACAAAACCACAACCTTACAAGCCCATTGTGGAGGAGGAAATAGACCAAGAACTCAAGGGAATACCCAATGGAAAATCTCCAAGCCCAGATGGCTTCACAGTGGAGTTCTTCAAAGCCTACTGGGAAGTCGTCAAATATGATGTTTATAGGGTAGTGGAAGACTCTAGAAGGCCAACCTCCATTCTAAAATCACTAAATGCTACGTTGATTACACTCATCCTCAAAGAAAATGAAGCCAAAACCCTCGATCGCTACAGACCTATATCACTGTGCAATGTGATGTATAAGATAATTTCCAAGGTTATAGCAAATAGATTGAAACCACTCCTAACCACACTGGTTTTACAAGAGAAGGAAGGTTTTGTGGAAGGAAGGAAAATAACAAACAATATTATCCATGCCCACGAACTTATCCACACCCTGAAGCTTTAGAAAAGAAGAGGAATGATAATACAACTGGACCTAGTGAAAGCTTATGACAAAATCAGCTGGCACTATATGGTCAAGACCCTGGAAGCCTTCAGTTTCACCCAACACTGGATCAGATGGATAATCAACCTAGTATCCACAACAAGCTTCTCACTATTAGTAAATGGAGCCCCTACCAAACCTTACTGGCCCACGAGAGGCATTAGGTAGGGAGACCCACTGCCCCCCTTCATTTTCATCTTGATGATGGAAGGAATCAGTCGAAGCATAAAAAGTGCAACTGCAACAGGGGAAATAAAAGGTACCAAACCCTACGAGAATTGCCCAACTTGTACACACCAACAGATCGTGGATGATACCTTACTACATGGAATGCCCACAATCAAGGAAGCGAAAGCCTACAAACGAATCTTAGACGAGTTTGGGGAAGCCTTGGGGGCAGAGATAAACCAATCCAAATTTATGATCTTCTTCTTTAATACTAGCCTTGAAATCCAAAGGAATTTGGCCAACATTTTGGGCTTTGAATGCAAAACCCTCCCAACAAAGTACTTGGGCATCCCCTTGACAGACAAAGACTACAAGCTGTCAACTTGGGAAGGAATAGTCAACAAGGTACAATACCGGGTAAAAACCTGAACGTATAGATCCCTCAACCTAGCCGGAAGACTTATCCTAACCAATTCGGTTTTGCAAGCTATCCCAACCTTTATGATGTCATTTTCCCCAGCCCCTAAGGGGATTCTACAAAAAATAAGAACCATACAAAGGGAATTCCTATGGAGAGGAGCGGAAACAAAGAAAAAATGGGCACTGGTGTCTTGGGAGAAGGTATGTAAGCCAAGAAGCAAAGGAGGCCTGGGACTACATGACCCACAAGTGACCAACAACGCCTATGGAGCGAAACTCTTGTGGCGATGGGTCAAAGAAATGACCACGCCATGGGTCAACCTGTGGAAGGAAAAGTACGCCTTGAACATTAGCAATTAGGATAAAATCCACTTCAGAGGCACCAAGGAAGGTTTCTCCATCTGGAACTTGGCCTGGCACAACAAGACCTGGATCTAGACACACAACTTTTGGGAAATAAGGAATGGCAGAACCACCCGATTCTAGGAAGATGCCTGGCAACAGGAACCCAAAATGGAAAAACTGGGCTGGGAGGAACTCCAATAGGAGACGATGGCGCAAGGCAAAACTTGAGTCTACCATTACTGGAAACAAGAAACAAACCACAACAAATGGAGAATCTGGAACACTCTCACTCCACAGACAAGAGACCAGACTGCAAAAACAGTAAAAGAGGTGGAGGAGGAATTGGGGAGATGAAAAATTTCAGTTATGGATGGAAGTGACCAGTTGATATGGGGGCACAAAGCAGGCGGGGAGTTCAATCTTAACAAAGTACGCCACTACATAGTGAATCAGAACCAAAAAGACATGACACAACATTGGGACAAGCTCTAGAACAACCCCCATTGGCCAAAAATAAAAATCTTCTAGTGGTTAATACTATACAACCGAATCCTAACTTGGGAAAACCTAAAGAAGAGAGGTTTCATAGGCCCCTCAAGATGTCACCTATGTGAAGAAAACGAGGAAACAATGAACCATTTCCTAGATGAATGTCCCTACACATCATAAGTATGGGATTGGGTGACATGCATCTTTCGACAGTCTAATAGGATTAGAGGTAATATTGCCACAACTATAACCACATGGAAGGAAAACTACAGCGAAAACAAAGAGGTGAACCTCTGTTGGACCCTCATCCTCGACATGATCATTTGGGCAATATGGAAGGAAAGGAATAGGCACATCTTCATGAACCAAAGATGGACAACTGGAAATATTAAGGAAACAATAATAGCTATGACAAGAGAAACAGTACAGAGCCGCAGCTTCCAAACAGGAGGAGCGCAACTCACAAACCGAGATCTCAGAATTCTAGAGGCCTTTCAACTGAAAAGAGCACACAAACCTAATCAGGTGAGACGGTTGCCGCAACTACAAGTAGGGGAGAGCAACTGGAAATTGCCACCAGAGGGGTCCCTCAAACTAAATTTTGATGGGGTGTTAAAGGGTAACCTAGGATGGATAGGTACGGGGGGAGTAATCAGGGACAGTCAAGGAAAAATTGTCCGACTGTACACTGGGAGTTTGGGGAACTCAACCAACAACACTGCAGAATTTGGAGCCCTGGAGACTGGCCTTGAGATACTACACAGGGAAGGGATGAACAACGTAGTAGTGGAAGGAGATTCCATGCTGGTCATCAACACAGTAAGGAAACTCCAAAACGACACCAAAGTGGGAAAAATTTAGAGGCACTGGCACTTGGTGTACTCCCTACAAAAAATTCAGGAACATTTTCATATGGGGATCACAGTTGAGTTGCGCTGGGTCCGAAGGTCAGCAAATGGACCAGCGGATAGAATAGCTAACGAAGGATTCGAAAAGGAAGGATCAGAACTGGATTCCACATGGAATAACATCCCGGAAGGCTAGTTTCAGACAGACTGTACCCAACTAGAGACAAAGGACTATGATGACAGTTGAAGTACGTGCGACAACATCGAGGTTGGAGGCACAAAATTAATTGAAGGGAAATTCAGATCTAGGCAGAATCCGATAGGCCACATTTGGAAACACGAGTTACAATGGGGATCACAGTCACACCTCAAGAGGCGGTACGACACCACGATCCTGTCAATAGAATGAAGCATAGGGGTTGGCCATGGGAGAGAGGAAAGGGTAACCTACAACCAACAAAGGATGAATATCAAAAGGGTATCTCGAGGGAAGGAATGGGTACACCTCATCCACGCACAGGTTTCGAGGGAGGAAATGATTGGCATACAACGTACAAGGCAAAGGATTGGTGCTGGGACGATGACAGGGATCCCAAGCGCACACACTCGGAAACAGAGAAAAAAGATAGAAAGGTATGCCTTTACGGGAGATCCATGATCACTGGGACAAGATCACCTCTAGGGAAACCCCATAAAAGAAGAAGCACCAGGGATAGCTACAGACCAACGAGTAGTAACTACAAAGACTAGGAAGGAGCAAATAGAAGTGGAGGACGAAGTCACGACAGAAGCCACTGCATTCAAACAGAGATGGTGAGAATGAAGAATACATAGAGTAAGAGAGGGCCTCAGGGGGAGGAACTCCCAACAAGCACCCGTAAGATCAATAGGATAGAAGAGGCGACCAGAGAGGCCAAAGGCACCTTTCTTGAGCAGGTCGATACAAAAAGAAAAGTGGTCATCGACAGATGGGAGCGGAAAGTCAACACCAAGTGCCAGGGAAAATCCCGGGTGAAACTCTTCCAAGAAGCCGATGAGATAAGGGACCCAGGGGTCACACAACCCAGGAAAACCCTCTACCACAAAACAGTGGAGGAAGCTTGGCACACAAAAATGCTGATAAGTAAGTTGAGAGCTGAGAAGAACGAGACCAACAGGGGGAAAAGCCATGGCCACAAGAAGGAATGCATAGAAATTCTGAACCACCTCAACCATCTGGAGGCCAGCGCAAGAAGAGTAGAAGAGGACCAGAGGAACCAAAGAGAAAAATTTGAACAACTGGCAGGACAATTCCAAATCTACCTTCGCTATGTCCACCACATGGACATCACTCCAGTAGACTGACACGACATACCAACCTGCATTAGAAAGACGTGCACATTGGAACAAAAAAAGGAGAATGAGGCAAGGAAGAAAGGAGAGGAAATCCATCCAATCCTCTTGGACTAGCGCAACCTCAACCCAAGGTCTTTCTGTTTATCAATGTATGAGAAACCCATGTTATACGTTCTTGGTTTTATGTATTTCTTATGGTATAGTTTTTTCAAACAAATTTTCAGAGACTGGGTCGGTTTCCCTGGGTGGCGGTCCAGGCCTCCCTCCTCCTATGTAGATAGTGCAACTTCGAGACCCCTGATCTGGTTTCCTTTTTGGCAAATCAAGGGATGCCCCTTCTTCCCTTTTTGTATTATATATTTTTCTTAGTAATATAGAACCTCAACTCACTTACAAAAAAAAAGGGGGGTTTTATACATAACATGCGGCTTTTTCTAGGGATTAATACTTTACCTTTTTCCCATGAAAGTGAACTATAATTTAGTTTTGAAAGTTTGAGGAAGGATTTTGAATGTTTGGGTGTCATCTGAATTAATAGAGAGCTTGAATTATTAGAAATTTGAATAACCTTTTGAACTATCCTTCAATTAGGGGAAATTGTAATATTTATACCTGAACAAATTGGCATGAGCATACTATAAGCAAATTGTGGAAAGATACAACCATGGATTATGTTAGAATTGTTGTTGCATGGGTGAAAATCATTGTCATTAAGAAATATGCTACATTTGATAATTCATGGAATCTCGACAATGAGATTTCTTGGCTAGCCTATACTGGAGCCCTTGAGGGAAGTGGGATAGCTTGAATGAATACTATGCAGAGAAGGGGATCCCATTCCTTGGGTGATGTAGGATGATGGGGAAAAGGGTTATGGATTGGGATTGTAGTAGGTGTAATTATTGACAAAGAACCCAAGAATTGGGTCATGATAAGGGAAATTAGATCCAACGATAGGAAGATTTCACCCTCATGGATTCATAACCTCATCTTGGTGATCCAAAAAGGATCCAGAGAAGGCTAAGAACAACTCAGAACTCACAGAAGCAACTTAGGATGCTAAAAATGGCTTCAGCAAACAACAAAAGGGAAAAAAATAAAAGTTCCCAAAACTCAGTGAAAATAATATGATCACAAAGAGCGCGTCACAATCTTTCTAACGGTGCAAACGGCTCGTCAAATAGAGTTACGGATCAAAAGATATAAGTGGTCAAAGTTTTGGTCAACCTAGCCCAATTAGCAGGGATGCATTAGCATCCGTAGTGCCGACGTCAACATCAGTATGGATGACATCAACGTCTGTAAAACCTATGTGGCAAGCGCAAAAGGTGACACATGTCATGAGGACGTCAACATGCCACGTGGCACCACCACAAGCTGCCACGTGTCACTCAAATTTGGACTTTTCAGGTCGACAGATGGACTAATGAAAAAGTGCCATGTGGCATCCGTACAGGACACGTGGCATCCGTACGACATGTGTCAGGCTGATGTGGTAGAAGGGTGACATGGAAGGTTGATTTTTCAAGTGAGGTGACGTGGGCCAATGATTGACTGCCACATGGCCCAGTCATGGGATGCCACATGGCAACGTGCAAATGCACAATGACGCCCCATGACCGAAAGTTTATATATATATATATATATATATATATATATATATATATATATATATGTCATCCGCCAAATATGGTGGCGGTTCCATCAAATATAGTGGCATATCTGCTGGTCCGCTAGATGTAGCTAACCGCTGCCATTCTCTTAACAACCACTGCCAGATATGGTGGAAGTTTCAACAGAGGAGCCAAAAAGGGGAGGCCCGTGGGATTCGACCCTGAGACCTCTGCCAAACCACCACCCTAAATAACATCCATCAACCAATGCACCAACAAACACATTTATTCCTAACCAGCTATATTTTTCTATAAAAAGGGGGCTCGATCAATGTTTCGAGAGATAACACGAGAGGTAGACCAAGTGCGTTCGTACAATATGGATTTGGGGGCATTTTTCAATATTTTGGCACACACTTCGAGATTTTCAGTCATTAATTGCAAGAGCAGTGGCACGAAAAATGAGGCAGGGGTGTATTTTGGGCCTGAAAGTGTCTGACTCGGATCGAGGCCTGGAGAGAGTCATTTTTAGGTAAAACAACGCCACAAACGCAGCGGTGGTGTTAGTTTTCTGATCTGAGCAAATCTTCTGTAGCTAAACTCTAGAATGAGGTATACTTATGTGTTTTGCCCAATTCTTTTGTGGAGTTAATAAAAAGACCTACCCATTTGAGAGAAGGACCCGAAGACGTAGTCCGCCAGGGACGAACTCTGTTATCAAGTTATTTGTGTTCATATTGCATGATTATGTCTCTTTCCTTTTGAGATTTTCCTTATTTACGGTGTACTTTTATTTATGCTCATTTAATACAATTCTTTAATAAGTCACCTGACAAAAAGATCCTGGATCATGTTGTTATTAGAGCAGTCATGTTTGACTTGAATTGTTGAGTATGAATGCTTACTAGGGCCAAGCATAAGCAGGGTGAAGGAACTCTTAAGACTTTCAATCCTGAAGTTGGCCGCGCATCCCGAAGGAAGAAGATGGCAGAAGAGGACAAACATGTTGAACATGAGAAAAACTTTCACATGGTCTTTTATCGCATGTAAGAAATGGTCAAACGAATGTATGAAGATTACAAGAAGAGGATGAAGAAGAAAGGGAAGAAAAATGAAGCACATGCAGATGATGATTCTTTGATAAACAAAGGGGCTCGAGGAGATCCTCCTGAGCCTCCATCTTCGCCTTCAAGTTCTAGTTCTTCTTCCTCTGAGAATTCTCATCATTCTCATCATTCTAGCCATAAAGCCTCTTTTAAGAAACCATTGTTAAAGCTTGATGTGAAGTTTGCTTTACTTATGTTTAATGGAGATGCTAATCCTGAAAAACTAGATAATTGGATCTGACAGGTTGAAGTATATTTTGTTGTGTTCAACATATTGATGAAGAAGAAGTTAAAGTGCAACTGGCTTCTCTTTGGTTGGAAGGCACCGCTCTCATATGGTGGGAGAGAAAGCTATAGGACATAAGTAATTCTGGTAATCTTCTTTCCTCATGGTTAGAATTTAAATCATAGATAAGGAAGAAGTTTTATCCATTAGGGTATTTACATAAAGCAATGATGGAATGGAAAACTTTGAGACAGAGTAAAGGTCAGACTATACAAAGTTTCACAGAAGAATTCAGGAAGAAAACTCTAGCATTGAACATTCCTTTGGATTCTTATGAAACTTTAATGAAGTATATTGGTGCACTTCATAGTTATGTTCGTCATACTTTACTCTTGTTTAGCCCCACTAGTCTTGACGAAGTTTGTGTGCAAGCCACTCACCTTGAGAACAGGGGGAAACATGTTCAAGGAGATCCCATGAAGAAACCTTCCAATTTCCCACACAAGACTTTCAAGAAGTTTAAAAGGAAGGACAAGAATACCGCTATAGTAACGAGAGAAGGAGAAAAATCATCTTGCACCCATTGCAAGAAGAGCGATCACGATGAAGAACATTGTTGGAAATTGCATCCAAAAAAGAAACCGAAACAATTCGGTGGAAAGGGGAAGACGAGGACCATTGCTACAGTGCAATAAGATATTGGTTCCAAATCAGGGGATGAAGGAAAGATCACAATGGCTGGAGTACAAGGTAAAGATTCTCTTCATGATAGTTCAAGTTCCGGTGATGAATCTCATATTGATGAACGAAATAGGAATGCGTTATTTCACATAAGAGTTGTATCTAAACATACTAAGATAGATACATTATTTGAACCGGGTTCCCAAGTAAACTTAATATCTGATGCACTTGTCAAGAAGATGGGTCTTGAAACGAAACCACACCCAAAGCTTTATCCTCTTGGTTGGGTATGTGATCAAGCAAAACTTAATGTCACCAAACAATGTAGGGTCAGATTTGCTATTGCTTCCAAGTTGATTGATGAAGTGGATTTGGATGTTGTACCACTTGATATATGTGGCATAATGTTGGGGAGTCCTTATCTTTATGATAGAAAAGCAGTCTTCTTTCGTCATGAGAACAAATACTATCTTACTAAAGGGGGGGTGGAATATATCGTTAGAGCTCATAGCATGAGGGAAAATATGACACTTGTTAGTGAAGGGCAAATGAAAAAACTCATAACCACTAATAAGAGATATGTACTCATGTTCCTCAAAGAGAAAGATGTCGGGACATCCGACGCTTTCCAAGGGTGTGATCCATCTCATAAAAATGAATTAATTGATATTGTTTATAAGTATGATGATATTTTTCAGGAACCAGATGGATTACCTCCTAAGAGGGAAATCCAGCATGAGATACATCTTCAACATGATTCTCCTCTTCCTAATGTGGGCATGTACAGGATGCCAATTGCAGATATGATAGAGATCAAGAAGTAGGTACAGGGCTTATTGGATCAAGGGGTCATTAGGCCTAGTTCATATCCTTGTGGTTCTTTGATCGTGATGGTGCCAAAGAAGGATGGCACATGGAAAATGTGTGTCGATTACCGGGCTTTAAATAAAATCATGGTGAAAAATCGGTACCCTTTTCCTCGGATAGATAATTTACTTGATCAGTTGAAGAATGCTATTTATTTCACTAAGATGGATTTGCACAGTGGATATCATCAAATTAGGGTCGCAGAACTGGATGCATGGAAGACTTCCTTTAAAACCAAACAAGGATTGTTTAAGTGGTTAGTTATGCCATTTGGGCTTTGCAATGCTCTGACAACTTTCACACGTGTGATGAATGATGTATTCAGGCCTTTCCTGGATGACTTTTTCATTGTATATTTAGACGACATTATTGTTTTTAGTGGGACTTGGGATGAGCATGTAAGGCATGTAAACCAAGTATTTGATACTTTGCAAAGGGAAAAGCTGTATGTGAAAATGTCTAAATGTGAATTTGGCAAGACTACACTTGTATACTTAGGTCATATCGTGGGAGGAGGACAATTGAAGATTGATCCTTCCAAAATTGAAGTAATTGTAAAATGGCCTGAGCCAAAAAGTGTAACCAAAGTCCGAAGCTTCTTGGGTGCAGTCCAGTATTGGAGGAGGTTCAATCCCAACTTCCCCTTTATAGCAACTCCTTTGCATGCCTTAACTAGTGTAAAGAACACTTTTTCAGTGGGAAGGAAATCAACAAAAATATTTCAACATTTTGAAGGAGAAGATCAATATCGCAACAATATTAGCACTACCGAATCTTCAGCAACCGTTCAAGATTGAGACAAATGCCAATGGATATGATATGGGTATAGTATTGATGCAATATCATAAGCCTATCTGTTACCACTCTAATACTTTTAACCAAGCTGTTGTTAACTATCCTACATATGATAAAGAGTTGTATGCATTAGTTCAAAGTGTAAAGAAATGGAAGCATTACTTGTTAGGGAAGGAAACCATCATACATATAGATCACCAACCCTTACAATATATTCAAGCATAGACCAAATTGCAACAATATCAACACTACATGTGGATGGGTTTTCTACAACAATTTCATTTGGTAATCAAGTACAAGAAGGGTACAAGTAACAAGGTAGCCGATATGCTTTCTAGACATCCTATTGCTGCTTCTATTATATTGAAGTATACTTCTTTATCTCATGATATATATGTAGATAAATATGCCATCGATGAAGATTTTAAAGAAGTATATGAGAAGCTAACCCATGGTGCATAGGTAGAGAACTATTGTCTGCAGGGAAATTTACTCTATCATCTTGGGAAGCTATGTATTCCTACACGTGAACGACTACATGTGATACGAGAAGCTCATACTTCTCTTGTGTCTGGGGATTTTGGGGTAGGGAAAACTATGGCTCATTTGCATAGGTTTTGTTATTGGCCTCAAATGAAAGCATTTGTAACTAAATATGTAAAGGGGTGTGTGATGTGCTAGTTGTAAGCCCACTAATAGAAAATTGGGGCTATACTCACCACTTCCTGTTCCATCCCATCCATGGGAAAGCGTTTCCATGGATTTTGTAGGGGGTTTACCAATGACCAGAGGGGGTCATGATTATTTGTATGTCGTAGTGGATAGGTTCATCAAGATGTGTATCTTGATGCCATGTAAAAAGAAGATCACTGCTGAGTAATCTGCTAATCTCTTCTTTCAGTATGTTTGGGTTCACTTTGGATTACCCGCGTCCATTGTCTTGGATCGAGATACTTGATTCCTTGGGGATTGTTGGACTAGCTTGTGGAGAATGATGGACACCAAATTGAAGAGGAGCACTGCTTTTCATCCATAGACCGACATACATGCAGAGGTGGTAAACAAAACGGTGATACTTTTGCTTCGAGGCTACTGCAGCAAGCATCCTAAGTTATGGGATGAATAGATACCCTATGTACAACATGCTTATAATCGAGCTTTACATTCATCCACTCAGAGTTCACCTTTTGAGACATATTTTGGGTACGTACCAAAGGTTCCTTTGGAATTGATGTATGGGAGAGATGCCGATGTGAATGAAGAATGAACATAGGACATAGCCTGCAAGTTCATCTAGAGGATTCAACAGATACATCAGGCAGTCAGGGAACAATTGGAGAAGATTCAAGCACAGTATAAAGATCGACATGACAAGCACACGGTTGATCATCAGTTCCAGGTTGGAGACTGGGTATGGCTTCATATCAGTAAGGAACGATAGAAGGGTGAAGGAAAGAAACACAAGCCCATCCAATATGTACCCTTCACTATCTTGGAGAAAAGTGGTACTAATGATTTTCATTTAGATCTTCCACCTTATATGCAAATTTATTCAGTTGTAAATGTAGAGAAATTGAAACTTTTAGAGCCTCCCATGATCATGGATCAGGATGAGGAAGTTTCAATACCATCAGTTGATGAGTTTGCACCTGAGTACTTGGATGAGTTATAGGAAGATATCATCCTGGACAAAAGGACGAGGACTTGATGCAGGGGTGATGTTGATTATCTTCGAGTAGGCTTAAAGGGAACACATCCAAGTAAGGCAAAGTGGATTGAGAAGGACAAAGTGAGGGGAATCTTCCCTCACTTACCAGTTGATTAATGAAAGCTTTTGGTGGTCCAAAAAACTCTCAATGGGAAGGTGTGATAAAAAAAGGATCCAGAGTGTTGGTTGTGGAGCCTGATTATGTTCCTGATTTAGAGGTCCTTGCTTTCAGCCGTGTTTATACCCCATGAAGACTTTACACCCCATAAGTATGTACACTCTTCCATGCAGGGGTACCCCTTCTGCGAGGTCCGGGGGGCCTATCCCCCCGGTTGGGGGGTTCGGGGGTGAAGCCCCCGAAGGAAAAATTGCCTTGTAAATGTATATTGTAATTTTATTGTAAATATGGACCGTTCATTATAAGGTCGCAGATCTAACGGTAGAAATTATGTTAGGGTTTTTTTTCCTAGAAGGCAACCCTCTGTTATGAGGGAAATTTATTGTGGCTATGCATTATGGCGAGTATTGTATTATGAGAGAGGAGACTGTGAAATAAATAAGAGAAAGTTACAACGGGTTTTGCTGTAGGTTGTATCCTTTCATTTGCTGAATAATAATAAAGGAAGGACCTGACAATTTCTCTGGTGGACGTAGCCCACACTTGGTGAAGCACATAAATCTGTGTCTCTCTTGTATTGTGTATCTTCTGTGTTTTGTTTCTGCATTTGTTTTATTTTATTTCTCCACGGTCCTATTTTTCTAACAACTGGTATCAGAGCGAAAGGTAACTCATAGGAAAAGAGGGTTCCTGGTTCGAGTGGGAGCAATGTCGGAAGATGGAAAGTTTAGGGTCAAGAAATTTAACGGCCAAAACTACTAGTTATGGAAGATGCAGATGGAAGATTATTTATATTAGAAGGATCTATTCCTACCATTGGCCGGAGTAGAAAAGAAGCCGACGACCATGAAGGACGAAGAATGGGAGATTCTTGATAGAAACGCTCTAGGAACGATATGGCTGAGCTTGGTAGTGTCAGTGGCTTTCAATATTTTGAAAGAAAATACAACGAAGGATCTGATGGACACGTTGGCTAAATTGTATGAAAAACCCTCGATGTCTAATAAGGTATTTCTAATGAAGAGATTATTTAATATGAAGATGTCAGAAGGTGGGTTTGTTGAAGATCATTTAAATGAATTTAATACGGTTACTAATCAACTAAGTTCTGTAAAAGTGGACTTTGATGATGAGGTTAGGGCTCTTCTAATATTGTTCTCATTTCCAGAAAGTTGGAATGGCTTGGTCATGGATGTAAGTAACTCTGTCTCTGGTTCAAATACTTTAAAATTTGATGATGTTGTTGGTGTTATCATTAGTGAGGAAATGCACTGGAAAAGCACAGGTGAGACATCAAATAATGTGTTGAACATGGAGAACAGGGGAAGACAAAAGGATAGAGGAAAGGGCTCAGGGAACCGCGGGAATTCTAGGAAGGGAAGATCCAAATCCAGACTTGGAAATATAGAGTGCTGGAATTGTGGGAAGAAAGGACATCTGAAGAAAGATTGCAGAGCTCCAAAGAAACAAATAGATGGACAACAAGAGAGAAATCAAGAAGCAAATGTAACAGGTGACGTGTTACAAGATGCTTTGATTCTTTCTGTAGATAATATTTCTAAGTCTTGGGTAGTAGATTCAGGGGCTTCATTTCATGCCACACCCCATAGGAAACATTTTCTAGATTATGTTCAAGGTGTTTTTGGATAGGTTCATTTGGGTGATGATGCACCATGCAAAATTGTTGGAATGGGAAAGGTAAAAATAAAGCAACACAATGGAAACAAATGGTTGTTGAAAGAGGTAAGACATGTTCCAGATTTAAGGAAAAATCTAATTTCAACAGGGCAGTTGGCAAGTGAAGGTTGTGTGTCCATATTTACAGATAAGACGTGGAAGGTCATCAAATGATCATTGGTAGCAAAAGGAGATAAGGTAGGTACATTGTATTTATGTACTAGTAATACTGACTCTTCTATCTCTTTAGCTTCTACAGAAGTGGATACAACACTGTGGCATCATAGGCTGGGACACATGAGTGAGAAGGGTATGCATATACTTCACAAAAGAAATTTGCTGCCAGATCTTAAACAAATTGATTTGGACTTTTGTAAGCATTGTGTTTATGGAAAACAAAAGAGAGTCAGATTTCTCAGAGTCGGAAAAGAAAAGAAGAATGAAAGATTAGAGCTTGTGCATACAGATGTATGGGGACCAAATTAGGTATCATCTCTTGGTGGCTCTCGTTATTATGTTACTTTTATTGATGATGCAACTAGAAAAACTTGGGTTTATTGCATTCGACAAAAATATGATGTTTTTGATACTTTTAAGAAATGGAAAGCTTTAGTTGAGAATGAGACAGGAAAAAGTTTGAAGTGTCTCAGATTAGATAATGGAGGTAAATATTACAACAAGGAGTTTGATGATTATTGTTCATACCATGCGATTCGTAGAGAGA
>JASDQU010883284.1:25216-43209 GCA_032191745.1 Picea mariana
GGGGGGGGGGGATGTTCTTGAGGAGGACTCAAGAGCATCGATGAATAGAGTATTGACGTGCTTCTGATTATGAAGAACATGACATTCAATTGAGGAGTGAAATTGAGATTTTTGATAAGAACAACATTTGCTAGGCTTGGGAGAGGTAGGAGAGGCAGGAGAAGAAGGAGTCGATGAAGGGCCAACTTTGGATAGAGAAGATTGAATGTGAGGAGCAAGATTTATTTCCATGACCAAGTCCCGAATAAAGGCCTTATCTTAGGGAGAGATTTCAAATAAATCAACCTCTCTATGTAACAATAATAAAATACCATAATTAAATTTAACAACGAGTACCTCTTCTGGAGCTTAAATTTGCAACTTAATGAGGAGCTTAGTAAACACCACAATGTAGCTTTTGATTGATTGGCCCGAGAGTTGGCAGAGTTGCAACCAACATGCTAGCAAAGTTTGACAGTACCTCAAGGGATATAGTAAATTCCACAATTCTTTACAAAAGGCATCCCAAGAACCAATAGGTGGATGGGTCTTCACATGATGATCTTCCAAGTCCTCCACCAGAGAGGAGATATCTATTTTGGTGTCCCACCAAGCTTGAGCAATCCATTCCAATTGAAAATTGGTGATATGTAGATTCTCTTCTTCTGTCATTCCTAGGCAGGTCTTGAAATATTTGGATAGAGTTTGTACCTAGGAATCAACGACCTCACCATTCATATACCCTAAAAACTTAGGCAGTTGGAAACGAGTATTCAACTACAAAGGTGCTAGGGATATCCAATAGAGCCACATGAGTTCATTCAGATCAAGAGGCAAGTAATGAATGGGAGAATATTTCCCATATGTATAATCCTCCGGGGAGGGGTCTCTATGAGGAGGAATTATCTTCATATACTAAATAAACTAAGAACTGAGAATGGAGAGTGCACTAAAAACGAAAGAGAAAGGGTGTTGGGGCCCAAGAGGGAGGGAAAACCCTAAAGCACACTGTCTAGAGTAAACCTTAGCGCACTATCCTCTAGATGGAAAAACCTTGGATCCCAAACCCTAGATTTGGATCCAACCCTGAAGCACACCATCTGGATCCTAAAAGGGAGGGCAGACTAGAAAACCCTATCCAAGTGCATGTTGAGAAGGCATGCAAGAAGAGAGGGGAGGGTGTGGAAAAATCTAGTGCACCCTGGCACAAATTGTAGAAGAGTGGGGGAGTCGAAGATCCCTAAAACCAAAGCACTGAGCAATGGAGGGCGATAAAAACCCTATCACATTGTGTTGGACGGGATGGAGGGCGAGATGAGCCTCGAGTACACCTATGAAGTTGGAAATCATCACAAAGGACTGGGCAATGGAGGCTTGGAGAAAACCCTAGCACACTACCTGAGAGATGGAGGGTGGAGCCACCCCTAGTGCACCTCTGGATCTAAATATTGGATGAGTGCAAACACTAGCAACCCATAATTTTATTTTTCTCTATGTGAGACTCACTAGAGCAGAAGCATCTCATATCAATGCTTTGATACCATTTAATCTGCAATAGAAATACTCAGGAAATTACCTAAAACAGGAAAAGATGAATACTATCACCAAAACATAGACAAAAATGAACATCACTTTATTTATAATTGGAGGTGGTCTAATATATATGCCTGTTATTACATGATGGCTTGAATCGGTCAAACTATAACTAACTTCTAACAATTGGTTAACTATATTTGATCAACTACTTCCTTGGGACTTGTGCCCAATTATTATTCTCCTTCAATAAAATGAGAGAGTGCACCTTCCAAGAATCCAACTCACTGAGGGAGTGGGCTTTCCTTGGGATTCACGTGGATGTCTATTGGGTTTCCCAAGTAATTTCCAGTTTGTTTAATTATAATTTCCTATGTTAGCATGCATTTACAAATTATGATATCATGGATAATTGAATGGTTTCACTATGTTGCATAAATCTATACTGTCATGCTTGCATATGGTAGTTAGTTAATAACATAATATTGAGATATGTTCACAAAGAAACAATTGGTGTGAATTTGGTGGTTAAAAGAGTGCCCCATATCCTCAAAGTGCATAGAGGGTATTGGGTAGGTTATAATCCATCTTTGGTAGGGAGGAAGTCCAACATTTCAAAATCCAAGTTCATATAAAAAAAGAGGTCAGGGAGGGGAATAAACTAACCATTTATGGGTCCCTTAGAGCAAGGAACACCGTTAAAGAGGCTCCTAATTGTTAGTTCTCTCACTAAATTTCAAAAGGGATGGGGGTGCCCACAAGAAGCAAGCCCTACAAAGATTGTGTATACTTTATAAACTTGACATATTTCTCCTTCAAGAAACAATGTTTGTGGGATATGAGGCAGTGGATTTTTTTCTTTCTTTTCTAAGATAATGGAACTTATATTCGCTTAGTGAAGAAGGGCTTTAAGGAGGGATGGTTTCAAGATGGAATTTTAACTTGGTTGCAATTTATTCTAATTTATTACATGTAGGTAGAGAGATTGAAGTTAGATCAAAGGAGTTGGGGAAAGTGTGTTGAAGAGTAAATATTTGTGGGCCTTATGGTGATAGGAAGACATTTTGGGAAAGCTTCATAGAGGATGATACCTTTATTGGTGGCAACATCATAATTTGGAGGGATTTAAATTTAACCCTTAACCTAGAAGACATTTGGGGGGAAGTGGCAAGGAAGAATCCCCTAGTCAATTTTTTTCTATCACTTTTTTGAAGTTTAGAAGCTTATTGATGTAGAACTCATTGAAATAGTTACAACTTATAGGAATGGTAGGAAGGGAAGAGAAGGAATTTCTAAAAGGTTGGATAGATTTTTGTTTGTTGAATAATTAATGGCAGACGTAACTAGGGTTGGGGAGATTCTTCAAATCAACTTATGATCCTACTCCAGATTGAAAATGAAAATAAGAAGCCTCTTACCCCTTTTAAGTTTAACCATTCTTGGTTAGCTGAAGAGGATTTGGTCAAATCCTGGAATTATGATAGAAATATTAATATATTAGCTATGAAGTAGTTTGTTGATAACTTGAATAAGGTAAAAAGGGAAGTAGTATAATGGGATCAAGTTTATGAGTAGAAGAATCACCTAGAGATTAAATAAGTAAACAAGGGCATACCAAATATTTTTAAAAATAATGAAGCTAGGGTTTTCTCTGAAGAAGAACATGCTACCCTTAAAAGACCTTCAAGTAAAAAAATAAGGCTATACCTGAAAAAGAGGAAATAGATTGGAGGCTTAAAAGTAGATCCATTTGGTTCGCTTAAGGGGACATAAACACATTTTTTTTTCATAAGCATGAAAGCCATAGAAGGAATGTGAATACCATTGGGATATAAATAAAGCAAATGTATCCAAAGTTAGTACTTTGAAGGACAATGCTGAGGATAACAAGTTGCATTTTAAAAAATTATTTAAAGAACCGAGGTAGAAAGTTACATTGGAGAAATTATGAAAATCATTAGTCTTTTCCCAAGGCTCATTGGTGATGAAATGGATGTTGAGTTAGATCAAAATTAATAGAGGAACAGATTAAGTCAATTTTAAACTTGTTATATGGAGAGTAGAGTTCTTCTTAGGGTTCTTTGAGCTGATGGTGGAGGAATCCAAACTTTCGGGGAAGGTGTTGGGAGAAATCAGCTCTAGTCTTATTGCCCTCATTCCTAAGGAGCGGGCCCCATAATACTTTGATTATTATAGACCCATGTCTTTGTGTAAACCGGTTTACAAATTGATTTCTAAAATAATTAAAAATAGGTTGAAAGAATCTCGTTAGGTGTTATTTTGGAAGAGCAATTTAAGCATTCAATAAAAATCCAAAAACTTCTAGTTGCGCTGATGAAGATATATTTATTTACCAAATGCATATGACAAGGTGAATTGGTTATACATTGGATTGTTATTGATCTAGTTGGGTATGAATTAACATATTGTGGAGTGGATAACATGATGCTTATCATCAACTTCCTTTGTTTTTCTAATTAATGAGTCTCCTTGCGGTTTCTTCAATGCATTTAGATACCTTCATCAAGTGTGTCATTTATCACATTTTATCTTTCTTTTGGTAGCTAAAGGATTAAGTATGTTGAACAAAGAGACTATGAGAGTTGGATCAATGGTAGGAGTTAAATTTTTTTAGTTTGTAATAATTTCCCACTTACTTTTTGTTGATGATGTTCTTATATTTGGTAAAGGATCTATTAGTGAAGTTATGAAGATACATAAAATTTGGATATTTATTACATGGATATAGGCATGGAGATACATATGAGGAAGTTAATAATGTTGTTCAATGCTAAGAAGTAAAAACTCAAGTGGTCCCTTCTTTTGCCTATGAATTTTTTGAATTTATCTAATGGATTAAAATATTCAGACTTTAACTTAAAGCCTAGTGATTACAAGTATGATGACTTGATTTGGATATATAATAAAATAGAAGCAAGAGTTTATTTATGATGTAATAGGTGGTTGTCTAAGGGAGAAAGATTAGTTTTGGTGAAGGCTATTTTGGAAAGTATACCCATGCATTGGATATCTATTGCACATATTGCAAAAGGCATTCTTAATAAGGTAAGAAAAAAATGCTATAGTTTCCTTTGGACTGGTAAGAGGGAGAAAGAAGTTATTCCCTTAGTGAGATGGAAAAAAGTGGTAAATCTTAGGGAATATAGAGGACGAGGCTTAAAAATATTCACTTTTTAGCCAGGCCCTAGCTGCCAAAAGTCTTTGGAGGTTAATATACAATGAAGGGTTATGAGGTAAGGTTATGAAATCTAAATATTTGAGAATGTTGTCCTTTGAAGAATGATTCAGGTAAGATAATAAGTATTCTCAAGGGGGTTCTATTGTATGAAAAGCCTTGATAATGGATTTCCTTCTAATTTAAAAATGAGTAGCCTGGAAGATTGGAAGAGGTGATAAGGTGAGAATAGGGGAAGATCCCTGGATTGGGTGTAAAGGAATTTTAAGGTAGTTAGAAGCCTTGTTAAATGATATTCATTTCAAAGAGATTTATTCTTTGGAGGATGCAACAATAAACATTGGAAGGAATGTGTGGGCCCAAGGCTAGAAGCTAGCAAATGATCTAATTTTGGAGGGTGCAAGAGCTAAGGAATGGAAACTCTAAGCTTTAGCTACAAGTGCAATATAACTTTTTGATCATGAAGACCTAATCAAATGGTATAAAAATACGAGGTCTAGTGAGTATACAAAAAAAATTGGGTTATTCTACAATGATGGAAGAAGGTTAAACCAAAGAAAGAGTTTGGTGGTGGTAGGTAGTTTAGAAGCTAGACTACCTTTTAAAAACTTAATTTTTTCTCTGGTTAGCATTAGATAATAATATTATGACATGGGAAAATTTTCAAAAAAGGAACATGTAGGGTCCTGGGAGATGATTTATGTGCAAGGGAAACTTGGAAATTGTGGATCACTTGTTTATTTCTTGTGCCTTTTCTAGAAAATACTCGTTTGAAATCCTCCAAATTCCAAGTGGTAAAAACAAGTGGGAGTATAGATCCTTGGAAGAGTGTTTTGACTCTTGGAATATAGACAGATCATAAAAATCCTTTGGGGCTTTACCATGTCATGTGGTTTGGGGTATTTGGATTTCTAGGAATGAAATGATCTTTCAAGGTATTAAGCTAAGTCCAACATGTGTAGCACATAAAATCATGAGTGATTGTGATGGTTGTTAGAATGCATCAAAAGAAAAGGAAATAAGAGTTCCAAAGGAACCCTCTATTAACTATGATCAAGCTTGGGGATTTTTTTATGGACCTTTTCAAGGCTCTCCAATATTTTATGGGACTGGCGTTCTACTTTTCCTTAACCAATCTCATTATTTTAAGTTGAAGATAGAAACTAGGTATGGCACAAAAAATTGTGCTAATCTCTTTGATTTGTGGTTCCTTTTTAAGATAGTAGCTGATAAAGGCATTAAAAAATTGCAAGTCTTTGGAGGCTCCAAGATTATGGTAGATTGGGAAAATAATCTATGCATAATTGATAAAGTTTGAAAAAACAAGGTATTCCAACACATGATGAACACCTTAAGAAACCGCTCACACAACCAGATCAAAGATCACAACACCAATGTTTTTATGTGGTTAAAACCCTATGAGAGGGAAACAATCCACAACCCCAATCAACGTGGCCACTTGAGGCAATATATTAATGCAAAATAAACATATTTTGTAAGAGAGTTTCTCACAATTGATCATGAGCAAATGACCCTCAATGCTCTTTAAATGAAGATCATGGACCAATAGGGTGTTAAGCCACATATCAATATAGTTGTTAAGATTGAGGAGAATATGAATCGTTGGATCACTCTATGTCTAGAACATATAGTTTCTGTCGAATTACATAACTAGAAGTGCATACTAATTCATATTAAATAAACACACTTTTACCTAAAGACACATTAAACCAAGTTGATCTTAACTAAATCCTAAGTGTCTAAATATCCTAACATCACCCCTTAATAACAACTTGGGATATGATTGAAGAATTTACTAAGGTGACACAATAGGATAAGGAAGGAGGCATTAGAGACTATCTCCCTTAATGGCAACTTTTTAAACTCCTAACATAGATTGACATTTGGAAAACTTCGCTTCTATAAGAGACTTTGTGAAAATGTCTACAACTTGATCTTTTGTAAGGAAAAAGAGCACTTCAAGAACTTGATCATGAATGAACTTTCTAATGAAGTGCATTCGTAGCTCATTGCGTTTGTTGTGCTGATATTGAGTTGGATATTTGGAGAGCTTGATGGCACTTTGATTGTCACACTAGAGGGTGGTGGTAGGATGCTACTAATGGAATCCAAACTCTGAAAGGATATGTGAAAGCCACAAGGATTCTTGACTTTGATTAACTGCTACTCAATACTTTACTTTTGCTGAAGAAAGGGAAATAACATGTTGTTTCTTACATGCCCAAGTGACATGTTTGAAACAAAGGCTGAAAAAATAACCTGCAATGGACTTTTGATCATCAAGGTCGCTGAACCTAATCCAAATTAGTAAAACCAACCAACAAAGAAATCCCCCTTGAACTGTAATGTATCCCAAACTGAACTATACCCTGGATATATAAAAGTATCCTTTTTATTACTTTCTAATGGGTTTCATGGGGTGTAGTATAGGTGGTAACAAGTTTGAATCCAGACTGGAAGGGAGAAGGGGATAATTTATAATCTTCCATGTGAAAGTGACAAAGAAGGTCACATGCATACTTAGACTGGGAAAGGGAAATCCCTTCCTTAGTTTGCAATACTTGGAGGCCAAGGAAACAATGAAAATACCCTAAGTTTGACATTTCAAAGTTCTTTTTAAGGCCATAATTCACACTGTTTAAGAGTTTAGGGTCACTACCAGTTAGGATAATGTCATCAACATAAAGGAAAAGTATTATGGGATGGATTCCTACTTTCTTGGTATAGACATTAGGGTCATAATGACATCTAGAAAAGCTAGTGTTAAGAAGAAAGTTGTCCATTTTAGCATACCAAGATTCATGAGCTTGCTTGAGATAATAGAGATATTTCTTAAGGTGATAAACAAGACTAGAGTCATTTTGAACATAGCCAAGAGGTTGTTCCATGTAAATTTATTCTTGTAAATCCCCATGAAAGAAGGCGGATTTAACATCCATTTGATGGACCTTCCATTTATGTGACTTAGCAAGGGCCAGAATAAGGTGGATGGAATTCATTTTGGCAACAAGGAAAAGGTTTCATTATAGTTAATTCCTTCAACTTGAGACAATTCTTTGGCAACTAATTGGGACTTATGTCTATCAACACTCCCATCCTATGCATTATTCTCTATTAATAAACAATATTCATCAAAATGTGAATAATACTAAGGATTTATTGGATGTACCTATAGTGCTGACCACTCCAAGATGCAATAGCTTGTCTTTCTCTCTAATCAAAGAATCACAAAAAGACTCAAGAGAGCGTTCTTGATAAGAATCCCCTAGAGATTTTCCAGTGGAATAAAAGGTAGATGGAAACACAAAATATGGAGTACCAAGCAAAGTCGTATACAAAAATTAACTTAAATAAAAAGAATATTAAAATTACTTTATAGTGATACACTTTTATAATTTAAGTAAGATGCACTTTACAATAAAGTTATGAGATAACTCAGGTTGCATGATTTTTTTCAAAAAGTAACTTAAAAAAGGAAAGACTTTAACTCAAAACCTCTTATTAAATAAAACATATTTCAACCAAGTGAGCTAATGCAAAATATAGATCAAATTTGATAAAGTGATTTTTTTCACTCTTTGCCTCGAAGTGCGTTCTTACCCCAAAAATTTTGTATTTGCATGCAAAAAAACATCAACACGGTCGCACATAAAAACAAGTGAAATTTTGAAAAAATAATTTCCGAATCTCAACAATTATGGGGTTAGATTTTGGTTAGATTAACTGGAAAATGCAAGTTTTCTCTCTGTTTCCACTTTGCTGAGCTCACATAAAGCGTAGAACAAAGAGCATGCACATAAATTTAAACATTTTTTTCTCTATTTCTGATTTTCCGAGATCCCACAACAAAGAAAATACGTAGACCAGAAAGAGTAGAAAACCAAGAATACGAATAGAAAACCAAAATATTAACTCTGTAAAAAAGTGTGTATTCAGAGTTTATATCTTCGAATATGAAAACAAAGGCCATATCTTGGAAAAAAGAAAACCTTTTCGAGTGAAAAAAGTGTTTCCAACTAAAAGTGGTGCTTCAAATGCAATGAAAAAATCCTCTTAGCCTAGAAATGCACATAAATACCAGAACCCAGAAATGCGACAACACAGGTTCAAGATCTTGATTTACAATGAGAGTGGGTCTTCAAATGGGATTTGATACCATGTTAAAAAAAAAATGATATTCCAACACATGATGAATACCTTAAGGAACCACTCACACAACCAAATCAAAGATCATAACACCAATGTTTTTATGTGGTTAAAACCCTAGAGGGAAACAATTCATGACCCTAGCCAACATGGCCACTTGAGGCAATATATTAATGCAAAATAAAAATATTTTACAAGAGATTTTCTCATAATCGATCATCATCGAATGACCCTCCATGATCTTTAAATAGAGATCATGGACTAATCGGGTGTCAAGCCGCATATCAATATAATCGTTAAGATCGAGGAGAATATGAGCCATTTGATCACTCTATGTCTATAACATATCGTGACCGTTGGATTCCATAACTACAAATGCATACTAAAGAAACACACTTTTACCTAAAGACACATTAGACCAAGTTGATCTTAACTAACTCGTAAGTGTCTAAATATCCTAACAGATAATTGAGCTTTAAAACATATTACAAACTAAGTATTCGAGGATTAGAGTTAACAAGTTCTTTTGAAGAAGTTATTTTTCTCATGTCTATCAAGAGTTCAACTCTTTTTCTGATCATCTTTCTAAAGAAGTAATCACTGTGCAGGAGGGTCTCCTCTCTGATATGGAATTAGGAGGAAGTTCTTAGATTTCTACTTCAGTCAAAGCCTTGTTCTAATGCAAGGTTTTTTCCTGTCAAGTTTTTAAGATATGATTTGGTATGTTTTTGTGTGGAACCTTCAAGCATATAACATGCTGCCTTAGTCTCTTTTTGAATGCCACCTTTCAAGTGCCTAAGATGAATGTAATATGTAGTGATAGGTTAGAAACATAACTTTCTGCAAGATAACCACAAGACCGTTATTTTTTAGGGATGTATGGGCAATATTATGTATATTTTGATTTCACACTTGAAATATCTAATATAAAGCTTTTTTTCATGGAAAAATTAGTTTGAAGTCCAATTGCAAATGCCTTTTTATTAAAAAATAATGATTTTATAATAAGGTTGAAGCATAATATATAATGTTTGAAAAATTATAAGTGGCAATGAGATATGGCAAGCACAAGTGGTAAGAAGGTTCAATGTGTACACCCAATGACTAAATTAGAAGGAAATGCATATATAGTTGTTCATTTAGTAGGGGTTTGCATGTCTATACACAACTAGTTGTTAATGTATAAGAGGGTTGCATACATATGCACACTTAGTTTCTAACTTGGAAAGAGACTTGCATGTCTATGCACATCCAAATTTTATTGGAGAAAGAACACATTCCTTGAATAGGGTTTTGGCCTAAAGCAACTAGCTTGAGTTATGTAGACATCATTTTTAAAAGGAAAGAGGTCGACCAACAAAGTTCACTTGGACATGTTTATAGAGTATGCTTTGTTTTACATCTTTTTGTGATTTTTTAGATTTGACCATTCATTTTAAATGATAACTTAAAGTGAAGAAAATAATTAAGGAAATTTGTTGACACAATAGGTATTTATTCCAAAAGGACTCCATTGTTTATTTATCTCTAACACAAAACAAAAACAAAAGATAAAGATGAAAACTAGCTTTAATTTGGTTGAGGCTAACAAGATGTGCTTGATATGATGGCCAAGAAGGGCCTCATGTTGATTGACCAAGCTAAAATTTCTCTGTTTCAAGGTTGGACTCAACAATGTTCTTTTTTATTACATAGTTATTATTGGTCATTGAATATTATCTACAACAAAAATTATATGCTATGATTTTGGTTAATTAATACATAAGAACATTTTCTTAATGTGGATTTTTTTTTTCCAAGGTTTCCCACTATACCATGGTCTCTATATTTTAATGGTGTTGATCTTTGGATGTGAGCTTTTTCGTTGCACAAATTTTCATTAAGAAATGAGAGAGATGTGCCTATCACAATTGACCCATAAAATCATGTTATATGTTGATGCCATAAATTCAAGTTTCATTGCGGGGCGCATAACTTTTCACTTTCGAGTATTATCTTAACCAAACCTCAACCATGGGAAACTACACATCCCAAGTTTTCCGTAGTAGGGTAATTATGGTTTTGTTTTTGGTTACTATCGTTGCTAGCATGAATGACAACTCATTGGATTATAAGGCTACATGCTTATTTTAATTTTTTTCCTTAAAAATTAAAAAGATGCATTTAAATATAATATTTTGGGACTTGACTCCCAACTTATCATCCAAATCAAGTTCAAAATAGTTAGAAGTCAAATTTCTTCATTTTAGGATTTTTATTTTATTTTAAATGTAATTAAGGTGGTAATTAATTTTTTTTTTTTATTATTTTTTTTCAATTAAATTTAAATTAATTTTGACATCATTTTTAGACTATACAATAATTTTGAAATCATTTTTAGACTATACAATAATGTTGAATGATCAATTTTGCATCCAAAACTATAACAAAAACTTAGATTAAAAAAATTGATCAATTTTGCATCCAAAACTATAACAAAAACTTAGATTGAAAAATTTTTGATTTAAAATTATTTTAAACAATTTTAATGTCTATTTAGTGATGCATTTACATCAATTATTGTCTTAATTTATTGATGCAATTATGTAAATAATTGAGTTGATTTTATTGAACCAATTATATTACTTAATTTATTGATGTAATTATGTAAATAATTGAGTTGATTTTATTGAACCAATTATATTAATTTTGTAGTCAATTTCTTGATTGATGCAATTCTATTGATAATACTTAGATTGAAAAAACTTTGATTTAAATTTATTTTAGACAATTTCAATGTCAATTTAGTGATGCATTTACATCAATTATTGTCTTAATTTATTAGTACAATTATGTAAATAATTAAGTTGATTTTATTAAACCAATTACATTAATTTTGTAGTCAATTTCTTGATTGATGCAATTCTATTAATAATTGTATCATTTATGTCTTACTTATACCTTTAATAACATTTAAATATATTTAATTTTTAGGTGATAAATTGAAATTATATTATACTATCAATTACCTTGGAAAAACAAATAAATGATTTCACTTTACCTTGGAAAAACAAATAAATGATTTCACTCTTCCCTTATGTGTATTTTTATGGTTACTATTTATCATTTATTAAATAAATTTTAAATGGGTTTTATATTTATTTATTTATTATGATAATATTTAACAAATAATCTATATGATTATTTCTTATTAGATAAATTATCGTTAAAGTTTATGGTTACTATTTATTATTTATTAAATAAATTTTAAATGGGTTTCATATTTATTTATTATGATAATATTTAACAAATAATCTATGTGATTAGATTATTATTAATGAAATGAATTTTAAATTTTTTTAAAGTAATAATATATTATAAGTATTAAAATTATTATTAAATTATAATTACAACTCAATAATATATTATAAGTATTAAAATTATTATTAAATTATTAATTATAATTCATTATTGTTATTTTTATTTTTTAAAATGTTTTCTTTAAAATTTGTAAAAAATATATTTTACAAAAAGGGCATGTTAAAAACACATTTTACAAAAATAAATCTTTGCAAGTATGAGTAAGTTATCAATAAACACCCCTTGAATGAGTTAGTAATAGATCCAAAATCATCCTTCTACAAAGCACCAACGACATGTAAATGAGCAACATGAGTTTGACAAAAATAGTCCCCCAAGATTGGTGGATAAAATTTATGGGGGACAATACACACTTGAGGTTATAACAATAGAAAAAAACCCATGATCCATACCCCTTGTAAGGGGCAGCATGGTCGAGGAAAAAACATAGGGCACCCAAAATATAACTATGGTTAGAGGCATTGGAGAACCAACAGAACCAACAACCAACCCACTCATTGAACCTAAATCTACCATGAACAACAATAAAACTTGAGCCATGTTGCACCATACGACAATCACAAAGAGAACAAGACCATGCCAACCCCACGAGTAAGAAAACCACTACAATCCATCACTCATCCTTCACTTGAATACCCATTGAGATATGGTGCTCATAGGTCATGACAGTCAATTCCAAGGCCAAAGCCCTACCATGAGCCATACCAACAATAAAGCAAACACATGTTAGAAACCATGCTGAACAACAAATCATGACCACATCCAAAATATGGATAACATGGCCTATCCTGATCGAAAGCCATGATATCCTAGGGAACACAAGCACCACACAAAATAAGCTAATACACCAATAAGCCATGATTCATAGATATGATCGCCACGCCAAACACAAGGTCACAAAAAATGAGCTAAAATCCTATGTGATTATTTAGAGATGCCTTACCTCCTCTATGAAACCCCAAACCATCACCTCCCCACATACACTGATCATCCATAAACCTCTCATGACCTCTTGAGGATGAAACCCCATTAAAGTCCAGGATAGGAATGACTAGAGAGAAAGAGGAAAATCAATTATAATTATTATTTTTACAAAGTAATAATCTATTATAAGTATTTTAATTGTTACCAAAATTTTCTGTGATAAATAAATGTGATTATTTTTACAAAATAATAATATATTACAAATATATTTTATAAATTATATTAAATTATATATTATAAATGAAAATAATTATTATTACAAAATAATAATTTATTACAATATTTATTATTATTATTTTTAACAAGAATTGATAAAATTATATTATCAAAAATGGTTGCAGCGGAGCTGACAATGCTAAAGATACATACATAAAGCCTGCATGATCCAAACTGACCACATATAACCAAAACATTATATAGAGTTTACTAATGTCCTTTGGAAATTTTTTCTAGTTGGATCTACTATTGTAAATTCTATAAAAAACACCTAGAATACCGATTGATTTAAAAAATATATGCTAAAAAAAGTATAATGCCTTGTTGCTTCGTCCAATCCTGTATTGTTGCATGCTAGTTCTTGGTCTACATTGTCCATGGTTTCTATCATTTGAATCATCATGTTCTCATCTTTATTTTCCCATTGTTATTAAATCCTCTAGTTGGAAGCCATCAAGTGCGCATCTTTGCTCAATTTTTCTACCAAATTCTTGCGAAATTTGCACTTGGTCTTAAGGATGGCCAATTGCTTCTTGACTTGCAAAATAATATTCACGATTTTTGAAATTTGAACCATACAATATTGCTCATAATCATTGAATTTAGTGATGAGAGAGGAAATAGAGTCTCTATTTCCCTATACCATATCTTTGTGAGACCTTAAGATTCTCCTTAGCTCAATCAAATCATGATGATCCATAGTGTGAAGGTGAACTAATGAAAATGAAATTGAGAATTGATTAGCATCCTATCTTAATTCAAAAGAAAAGACATGCATATTAACCAGGCACCAAATGGAGTGGCCTCTGTCAATAGGCAGATGGACCTTTGGAATGAGGTTTGCAGTAGAGGTGAGGAGAAATTTGACACTACTTCCTAGAAACAAAATCTTTCCTTCACATAAAAGACATTGAGCAACAATAGGAAGAACATAGAGTTATTGGAAGTCATACAAAGAGAAAAGATGAAACCAAAAATCTACCCAAGAGACATACATGAGGTTGAGAGTAAACCAATAGGAACATTGAATCCAAGAATAGGATGCAAGAACCAGATTTTTGGCCCCCAAAAAATAATTCTTAGAAAATTGTATTTAAAAACATATCCACCATGTCTAGAGAGGACAAGGACACAAACTACCATGATTTTTGCTTTGAAGAAATTAAACTGATTAAGAAGTAACCTAGAGAGAATTAGATTGAGGACCAACCTAGGAAGATAGATGGAGAGGAGCCCAATGCCCTCATTCCTGATTAGAACCTGACTGTAAATTATCCCACCTGCTTCGACGAAGAATAAATCCATGACTTCAATACCTCCCATCCTCGTAGCCTTAAACATGTGTGCAAGAGTGTGGGTTCTCTTCATGCTTACTGCTTTGTCTTGGTGAATGAGCTTGCATGTGAGGCACACATGGTGATTTATGATCGAGGTACTTATCATTTCATTAGGAATTAAGGTATGAATTGGGTAGTTTTGACCCCAATTACCCTAAGAACCCCAATTTTCGCTTTATTCCCATGTTGGAAATTGCATTAGGTTGCTTATTGTGACTCTAGAGTTCGACAACACATGTATTCCAATAGAGGATGAAAACCTTCAGTAACCACTCACACAATTAGATCAAATATCTACACACTGATGTTTTTACGTGGTAAAACCCCTGTGGGGAAACATCCACGAACCCAACCAACACAACCACTTGGAGAAATTTATTAATGCTAAAGAGTTTTTTTACAAGAGAATCACAAGAGGGTTTCTCACAATCAATCATCAACAAATGACCCTCCATGCTCTTTAAATAGAGATAATGGACTAATCGATTGTTAAGCCAAAGATCAATGTCACCGTTAAGATCAAGGAGAATATGAGTCTTCAGATCACTCTATGTCGGGAACATATCGTGACCGTCAAATTACAAATGAAAACTAATGCATACTAGGGAAACACACTAAGAGACACACTTTAACCTAACACATCAGACCAAGTTGATCTTAACTAACTCCCAAGTGTCTAAATGTCCTAACATCCCCCATTAAGAACAACTTGGGATAGGATTGAAGAATTGAAAAATGTGACACAATAGGAGAAGGAAGGAGGAAATAGAGCCTATCCCGCCTTAATGACAACTTCTTGAACTCCTAACATAGATTGAAGTTTGGAAAACTTTTCTTCTGTAAGAGACTTTGCGAAAATTTCTACAACTTGATCTTTTGTAGGGAAAAAGAGCACTTCAATAACTTGATCATGAATGAGATTTGTGATGAAGTGAATGTGTAGATCGATGTGTTTGCTGCTCTAATGTTGAACCGAATCTTTGGCAAGCTTGATGGAACTCTAATTGTCGCACCAAAGGGTGGTAAGATGCTACTGCTGGAGTCCAAACTATGAAAGGATTTGTTGAAGCTACAAGGCTTCCTAACTTGCATTAACCACTTCTCGGTACTCCGTTTATGTTGAAGAAAGAGAAATAACATGTTGTTTCTTACAAGCCCAAGTGATAGGTCTTGAACCAAGGCCAAACACATAACCTACAATAGAATTTTGATCATTAGGGTTGCCATCCTAATCTGAATCAGTGAAACCAACCAATAAATGAGTCCTCCCTAAGTTGTAATGTATCTTGAAATAAATTGTACCCAAGACGTATCGAAGGATCCTTTTACTGCTTTCCAATGACTTTCATGGGGTGTTTGCATATTCTGAGAAACAAGACCAACATTAAAGGAAATATAAGGATGAGTATGAATCAAATATAGGAGGCTACCAACTAATCGACGGTACAAAGAAACATCCACTTCGAGAGAAGTATAAATGGAAACTTGAGATAATCCTTTGGAAAATAACCAGGCCTTGTGTCTTTCAAAACTTCCATATGATGCATACTTATTTATGTAGACCTATTTACATATGATAAGTTTTTTCCCTTTCAGAAGAGGTACAAGATCCCAAGTATCATTCGCTATTAAAGAGCAATACTCTTCATTCATTGTTGTATCCCAATCTGGATGAACCGAAGCTTCTACAAATGTATCTGGATCACGAGTCTATGAAACTCGAGAAAAAAATAGAAGCGTCTCACTGGTACTGTGAATGTGTTCGATGCTGATATGAAGGATCAAAAGGAATATCACCAACTACTTCTTGAGTTGAATGGACCCATCTGGGAAGCGGAGGTACTGGTGAAGGTTCATGTTCAATGAACTCATCTGAAGGAAGGTGAGCAGGCGGAGGTGGATTTTCATCCTCATTGTCATCATCATATGAAGAAGAAACAAGAATAGGAACATAAGATGGCACAAATGTCAAAGATGAATCACATGTCGTATAGGGTACAAACGCCAAATTAGGCTCGCAGGCCAAGAGATTTTCATCAAATTTAACATCTCTTCTAATAATAATTTCATTAGACTGAGGTTGAAGAAGTTTGTAACCTTTGACATCTTCAGAATAACAAAAAAAAATACACTTCTCACTTTTAGGCTGTAAAGCTTTCCTTTTCTCATCAGGGTTGTGAGCCCATGCTACACTACCAAATACACTGAAGTGGCTTACATCTAGCTTAATGTTAGTCCATGCTTCTTTTGATATTATATATTTTAGAGTCTTTGTGGGAGTGCTATTTACTATGTAATTCACACAATTGATGGCTTCCACCCAATAATAAAGACTTAATCCTTTATATTGCATCATACAATTAACCATTTCCTTTAATGTGCGATTCTCTCTCTCAGCAACACCATTTTTCTTTGGGGTATATGGAACAATGTGTTGCATTTGGATTCCCTATGCACTACAATAACTTGTAAAATTGTTGTTCACATATTAGCCTCCATTATCTGTTCTTAACCTTTGAAGTTGATGTTCAGATTGTTTTTGTACAAGGGCCTTGTAAGCCAAACACTTGTCAAAAAATTCACTCTTAAGTTTTAAGAAGTAAACACAAGTGCATCTGGAGAAGTCATCAATGAAAGTTGAGAAACACTTGCACCCAGAGAAAGAAGGAGAAGAAAATGGACCAGACAAATCACCGTGAAGAAGCTGTAAGGGGGAAAAGGCATGCCAAGAGGCAAGTTTGTCAAAATTGTGTCGATGATGTTTGTTAAGAATACAATTGACACAAACACCATCTCTGCAAGAAACGAGAGGAAGGCCTGCCATCATCTGCTGATTACATAGTTGTTGCAATGAGCGATAATTTAGATGACCAAATCACTCATGCCAAAGTTTTATCAAGTCATCGCTATGATAAAAAAAAACTGATGGAAAATATGATGACCCAAAGTTGTCAAATTTGTACAACCTAGTAATATCATCAAGAATTCCAGTTGCAAGAACATGCTTAGGATATTTTATATCCTTGATTACAACTTGGTGAGTTGAAAACTCTACAGTTTTACCTTCACATGAACGAATGATTTGATACATTGATAGAAGGTTGCAGGAAATACTTGGAACACATAATACATGACCATTATCTACTTGTACTGTTCCAAACCTTACAACACAAAGAGATCTATCATCCCCGACAAATATTTTCTTGGTGTTACATTATTTT
>JASDQU010883285.1:4188-26493 GCA_032191745.1 Picea mariana
GTCTCGTCTTCCTGATTCCGGTGGTATATTTACTTTGTCAAATGGGCTCCGTATGGAGAAGATATCGCATTCTGTCTGAAAAGTCAAACAGGCAAAAAAAAAATGCTAACTGTGCAGTCCGTACAGTCCGTACGGACGCTGACGTGGCATGTCCGTACGCTGACGTGGTAGGTTCGTACAGGTGATGTGGCAGGTTCGTACAGGCGACACGTGGTGGCTCCCGGAAGCGACACGTGGCAGGAAAATTTGGACATTTGGGCGTACAGTTGGACCTATCCCGAGGTGACACGTGTCACCACTGTAAGGGTGACACGTGGCACGGGTGACGTCATCCGCTGACATGGCAAGTTGACAGGACAGTACGACGATTGACGTGGCGGTACATCTCTAGCACTTGGGCCAATCTGCAGCTGACACATGGCGTGATGTGGTTGGTTGTAAGGGTGCCACGTGGCCCAGTCGTGGGTTGCCACGTGGCACCCCGTGAATGGTTTATTGGTTTTGGTTGGTTAATCAAAATTTTGTGTAGTCAACTGGGTTCGAACCGGTGACCTCCCCCTTTGGCAACGACTTGGCAAGGAGTGGCCAGCCAATGCGTCACCATGTGTTAATTAATATGTAAGTGGGATGCATTGTTTTTAAATTAGCGTATGGGGATGGTTTGGGCCGCGACCGGGCCGGGGCTTAGCCCCAGCCCTTGGTCGCACGTCGTATCATATGACCGATGTTTTATATATATGGGTGTGCGCGCGGGGTTTACATGTTTCAAACAAGTTACAAAGCCCGCGGTCATATATACTATGCCATGTGACCGGACCTTATCCCTACAATATAGCGCGCGGGTTTATAACACATAGCCCATGGTCCTATATATATTCCATATGCCCATGACCTGGAGCGCGGAGGGAGTTACACGGTTTTGTAACCGTTAACCACTTTTTGCCAAATGCGCACGGTCATATGGCCCATGTGCCCAGGTGTTAGGCGGTTAGGGGCTAGAGGCGCCCTAACCGTTCTACGGTTTGCACCGTTGGCGCGGTTGCGCCCGGTGCCAAGTTTTTACGCTACATATTGCGTGTGAGCCAGGTTCAATGGAGAAGGGTGTGTTTTGTAGAACCTGTAACAGCAAGCTTGAAGGGGAAAACTTCCAGGAGGCATAACTTCTTCGTTTTTCGATCGATTGAGGTGCTGAAAGAGCCCAGATAGGGGTTTTTGGACGCTCTGAAGCCATAGGAGCAGTCAGAACAGAGTTATACGGAAGGGAAACCAAGCAAAATCCATTTTGATGCAGAGAAGCTTTTGAGGAGGAGACGTTGTCGAACCATTTCTGGGAGCTCCGGACGTCCGTTTTGCATGTCGTTTTCTTTGCATGGTTCTAGAGATCTGAAAGAACATGACCAGATTAGTCTTGTAGCCATTTGGCATTGCAGAGATGTACTTTTGAGCTTTTGAACAAAAATAAAGAATCCTCCCCCACAGAGAAAAAGGCCCGGAGACGTAGGCAAAGTTGTGCCGAACTCCGTTATCAATCTGCGTGTTATGGTTTGTTGTTTATTCTTTCATTTCAGATCTGCAAATATGTATATGGCTGTCATAATTCCTCTTCTTTCCTCATTCTTTCACTAAGTTTCTCAAATGGTTAATTAACGCATGCAAAATTAAAACTCAACCATAAGTCATTAAAAGATCTGGCGGATCACCACCAGACTTTCATCAATTCCCTTGTTTGCACCTCTAACAAAATCTAGCTGAACAATGTGTATGGGAAACCTCTTGGTAGAAGACTTGGTGTGCAGTTTACTGGGAGCTTGGATCTCTTCAGTTTTATTAGTCAATCTTGACTTGCTCTTCTTCTGGGATGTTGGTTGACTGAATGATGGATCTTCTATTTCTTTCCCTTTCCTTTTTCCAGTAACATCTTCCTCTCTCGCCCCTGAACTCTGAAGCGTTGATTCCTTTGCAGATAGAGGAATGTCTCCTTTAGGGTCTCTGATAATGTTAGTTGAAACCAAAAAATAATTCCAGTCCTTGTTCAAATGTCTCAATTCTTCGACCACTAACATCTTAATTAATGAAAAATGGAATAAATTGTTCCATGGCTGATCGGCCTTAGCCTGGACACTGTCTGCCATCTTCCCCAGGCTTCGACACAAGAAGAAAGGTAGATTTAAGGCATTTTTCCCTGTGAATTGCATCAATAACCTGATGTGGTATGGACACACCTTGTCGAACCTTCCTTCACAGGTGAAATATTTTCTAATTATCTTCAGAATTTTCTCGAAACGCTACATGAGATATTGGCTTGGATTGCCCGCTCCAATTTTCTGATTTCAACATTCGAGCTTGATGAAATACAAGGCATGCCTTTAAACCATTTTTATCCACGTGGAGGGATCTCCATCGCAGCTGACAAAGTTTCCTTTGTCACTTGGAAAGTGATTCTCGCAATTGTCGCGTTGACCCCAATAAAATTGAGGGTGAACTGCTCAACCAGTTTCATATTATATCCTTGGATCCTTTTGCAGAAACACATACATACGGCTTGTTCAAAATATGCCCTGATCGTCGGGTCTTCATTTATCAACTCTAGATCCTAAGGTTCAAACCTCACAACCCTGCCACTTCTCGCCTTCTTTCTTATGCTTTGGGAAATTGCCATGATGCTGATATATATTAATTTCATGCACGCGGTAATGAATTGTAATACCCTCTCTGTGCGACAAACAAGAATGATGAACTTTGCAGAGACTGCAAGAAAAGGTCGCAACAAGAACCTTTGCACGACAAACAAATCAGTGACAAAAATTCCCGGCGCGACAACAAAGTGCGACGAAAAATTTCGGTGCAGTGGAAAAACTCGGCATGGTGGCAAAGTGCGATGGAAAATTTTGGCGCAGTGGGAAAACTTGGTGCGGTGGCAAAGTGCGATGGAGAATTTTGACGCAGTGGGAAGACTCGATGCGGTAGAAAAAAACAATGGGAGACTTGGCATTGTAGTAGGAAATTGTGACGAAAAAACGCTGATTATGAAAAGAAGCAACTCGTTCCAAAAAAATTAGTATGCAACGAGATCCATAAATACTTTTAAGCAATGACTGAAAACAATGGAGGAGACACAACAAAATCAAATCAACAAACTTACAATAAGACTGACAACAAATATCCTTTACGCAACAAAGGGCTCCAAAGCTTGTTGAAAAAACTATGGACGACACACAAATTCTGAAAGTGATGGAGAGGCATGGAGGGTGACCAATATTTATGCTTGAATGGATAGGGAATGAAATCATGGAAGAGGAGGAAAAATCCATGGCAACGAGAAGTTCGAAAGGAGGTTGAATATTTGCGCGGCAAACTCGTGCGACAGGTACACTTTTGAAGTGTGCAAAGTACAAATGATAGAAGTTGCAAAGTACAAATGATAGGAGTGCCATGATTGTTCACTTTTTTTACTTCATTATTAGGTAATGATGCTCATAATAACTTATGACACGACCTTCATCCTAGCCACTTGACACGACTTTGATACCTAAATTCCCCCTTTTTGACATGACTTGATATTTCAGAAGATAAACCCTTACAAATCACACATGACTAATCATTACACCCTTTCCTGATTCTTATCCAAAGTTCTTGCTCGATTTTTCAAACCATCCCTTAGTTTGTCACTGACCTCATAAACTATGACACACCAATTGCGACTTATTTAGGGAAACTTTATCTTTTCAAATAACTAAGAGATGACCCTAAAACATTGGATGAACTTATGACTCTAACTATAGAAACATGGTGCTAGAAAACGACTTGTTCTAAATCTCAACAAAAATTCACCCCCAATATGGGGCTAGGAATCCAAAAGAAAATGGTTCCTCTCACCGTCCACTCACAACTCAATATCCCACAACCTATTGGTATTCTCCTACAACTATCCTGAATTTCCTCCAACTCTCTTCCTCTTGCACTGCCCAACCCAAGGATTGTACTTCTTCACTGTTCTCATTCCATCGAGAGTCCCATTCATTTATCAGGGTATCTCTGACATAAGTAACTAGGAATATCTATACTGGGAACTCAAGGGAACTCACTACCAAAAAACTACCAGCAACAATAACAACCACTTACTGTTACAATGCAACTCACACAAGAGTTCACTTTTTAGTCCTGACAACCTGACTCTTCAATATTCATTTCCAAAGCTCTCCAAAACGCTCTAGCATGCTCAAGAATTTCCCCATCATTGTTTCTCTATCTCTATTAATCTTTTTCTCTACTCTCTTCTTGTTGTTCATGTAAAACTCAATGTGTAAAAACTACATGTAACTATCCATACAAATTTCCTCTATTTTCCAAAGACAACTGACTTCTCACTCTACCAAATGTTGATTGTAATTCAACCCCCCTCCCATGCTCTCCAGTAAATAAGGGATGTGACTCTCACACCCACCCTCTTACATGAGTTTAATGGTTGGGCTCTCATACATTCAAACATAAAATTAGAAGTTATCCCCATTGATAATAACATTCAGGAAAATGGGTTGAATTAATACCCATAATTAATTCCCCCCTTGGACCCCTCTTAGACACTCTCTTCTCTCATGGAAAACTCATTCCCCCATCTCCTTCCATATCCCCCAACAACTAGTATCATATTTTATTTATTTAAAAATAGAAAATACATTCACATATTACATCGCTTGGCCATAGCCACATTCATATCTACATTATGTATTAATTAAACTGATGATTATAGCGGGGATGTTACATTCCCCCTCCCCTACAATTGTGAACCATTCTTGGTGCACATCACCATGTCGAATACATATACAAATTTACATCACATTACAATATTTAGAAAAGAAAACAAAATTTTGCAATTTTTACCCTCCAACAACAGTCCCAACCAAAATCTCATATTTCTCTCAACCTTCCGACCCAAGGAATGTGACCCCTTCACTGCTCTCAGTCCATTGAGATGCACCATTATTTTATCAAGGTTGTCAACATAGGTGACCAAAATTCTGAGATGTGTTTTTGAAATTCTAGTTGCCCAAAAATGGAGTCTTGCATTTTCAATTTCCGTTTCCTTCAAAATTAGCAAAATTTGTGGGTATTCCTCCCGCATAGTTTCTTCATGCTCTCATATTGCATATTTAGGACTATAGCAGGTCCATTGAACCTTTACCAACCCTATGGATTTTTTCCTATGTACTTTGAATTTTCAGTCCAGGATGCGTATTGGTTCCACCCGCAAATCCCCTTCATTTTTCACGCAGATCACAGTCCAATCAATTATGTGGTTAGAGTCGGGAACATATTTATTTAATAATGACACATGAAATAAAATATGAAATCTCATGGATGCATGCAATGCTAACATGTATTAAATTGGCCATGTCTTCTCTAAGATTTCAAAACTCTCACAATATCTTGCTGCCAACTTTGGGAAACAACCCAATCTGAACGAACTTATTTTCTCTTTCACTTTTAGAAAAACATGTTTTCCCACTTTAAAATCTCTAAAAACTTTGTTCTTGTCTACATAACTTTTTTTCCTATCCTGGGCAACCTTTGAATTCTCCCAAATCCTTGTCATCTTCTTTTCCATTTCCCTCAACAAATGTAGCTCAATGATAGCCCTACTTGGTGGTTTAACCCAACTCACTGGTGTATTACAGTTCCTTCCATACAATGCTTCAAATGAGCTCATTTTTAATGAGGCCCGATACCCATTATTGCAAGCAAACTCTACTAAGTGGATACAATCTTCCCACTTTGATGGTTGGTCCATCACATACATTCGGAGCATGTCTTCAATGATTCTGTTAGTCTTCTTTGTTTTCTCATCTGACTCTAGGTGATATGTTGTACTAATATTTAAGTTTGTTCCAAATAGTTTGAACAAACCTTTCCAAAAGTTATATGTGAATTTTGGATCTCTCTCTGAAACAATTGCCTTATGCACCCCATGTAGTCTGACAACCTCTTTCATGTATATCTCTGCAATATTTGTTGCTTTGTGTGTTGTCTTCACATGAATAAAATGTGTAGCTTTAGTTAATTTATCTACCACCACCATGATGGAATCATGTTGTTTCATTGTTCTCTTTGTAATAAAATCGATTGTAACCACTTTCCATTTCCACTCAAGAATGGGCAATGGTTGTAGCAACCCTGCTAGATGTCTATGTTTTGTTTTCACCTTTTGGCATTCTAGACACATGGCTATGTAGTTAACCACTTTTTTCTTTATCTCGAGCCAAAAGTATTGGCTTCTTATAAATGCAATTGTTTTACAATATCCTAGATGCCCAACATATGGCACATTGTGCATTACCCTCAACACTATATTTTGTAGCTCACTAGAATTTGGCACATGTATTTTTCATCTATACCTGAGTATTTCATCCTCTTGCAGCTCATAGTAATTAAATTTTTGTTGTAAATTGTCTTGTTGTAATGTTTCTTTTAATTTTAAATATTGTTGATATGAATTTGCAATCTTTGAAATTATGTCTTTTAAATCTATGTTGAACATGCTAACGGCTGAAATATGCATTTCACGAGCTCTTATGTTGAGTGCATCAACCACCTGGTTTTCCTTTTCTTTTATATGCTTAATTTCAAATTCATACTCACTCAGAAATTCCAACCATTTAGTTAGTCTGATATTTAATGTTGATTGTCCAAACAAATGCTTCAGACCACAATGATCTATCCTTAGCTCAAATCTTCTCCAATCTTCTCCCCATAAGGTGATGTCTCCACATTTTTAATGCATGGACAATGGCTGCTAATTCCAAGTCATGTGTAGCATAATTTCTCTCATGCTCCTTTAGTTTTCTAGACTCATAGCACACCACGTGATCCTTTTGAGTGAGGACTCCACCGAGCCCTTCCTTTCATACATCAATGCACACTACTAAATCTTCATATGGATCTGCAATCTTTAAGATTGGTGCACTTAAAATATATTTCAACTGTTAGGCTTGCAATCTTTGAAACATATTTTATGAATCTTCGGTAATAATGAATGTTGTGTTTATTGGCTCTGGCTACCCTCCAATGGCCTCCATCTTGTAACGTACCCATTCCCCAACTGGGTCATGTCACTACTAAAATGACCAAATAAAATTTTCTAATACTAAATTTAAATGTGGAAATAACACACAACTTGACATTCCAAGTCATTCAGATGTCCATACTAATGAAAATGTAAATATAACTACTCTTGATGTACATAGAAACAACTAAATATATACAATGTCATTCAACCATAAAATAGAGACATGAATGCATCTTTCTACTCACAACAAGTAGCATTTAACCAACATAATTAAGAGTAATATGCACAACAAATATATCAACATTTAACACAAATCAACATAGTAGATAAGAAAACTTATCTTAAAAAAGTATGCAACCCACTGGAAAGGACAGACGTTCCTCCCAAATGTAGCCTTGTTTTTCCAGTTCTCAACAACAAGACACTCATGAGATGGGGCTGTGAATCCACAAGAGACGGTGGTCCCTAAGGATGGCTAATGTCCCCCTCTCAACAATCAATTCTCACAATTGATTCCAGTCCACCAACTTTCTTCCCCTCAACCTGCACAACCCAAGGGATATAATACCCCTTCACTCCTTATAGTCCCTCAGGCCTTTCCACTACCCTCCAGGGATTCGAACACAGGTTGTGATCTAGGTGGATATTGGTGGCCACCCACCTATTCCAACTAGCTCCTCTCGACAATTTTTAGTTCAACACATTCTTTTGTACTTCTTTGTTATTGTGGGTTCTACACTTTCGGGGTTGTCTGAAGACCTACACATCTTCCAGGTGGAAAGTGGTGGCCACCCACCTAATCCAATTGGCTTATTTTGGAATTTTTCATGTCAACACATCTTTTTGTACTTCCAGGGCTATTTTGGGGCCCTAAACAGTGTTTAGGGCCCCAAACCAGCCATGGAAGTACAAAAAGATGTGTTGAAATGAAAACTTCCAAAATAAGCAGTTGGATTAGGTGTGCAGCCACCAGTGTATTTAGGGCCCCAAAACGGACCTGGGAGTACAAAAAGATGTGCTGACATGAAAACTTCCAAAATAAGCCAGATGGATTAGGTGGATGACCACCGGTCTCCACCTGGAAGATGTGTAGGGATTTAGACAACCCTAGAAGTGCAAAACCCACAATTACAAAGAAGTACATAAGAATGTGTTGAACTAAAAATTGTCAAGAGGAGCCAGTTGGAATAAGTGGGTGGCCACCAATATCCACCTGGATCGGGTTGGATAGGAATTCTACTTGTTGGGACCGCGGGAATTTCACAACTGCCACATGAATTCACCCAACAACAAAACACGTGTTTCCTTAGTGAATTTCGAATAACACGTCACTCGCAGGGATATAACCTCCTCCATGAAATTACAGCTTCAAACAACTGCCAAACATGCCCACAACAGTTACCTTCAAACTTCAACACTAAGAACTCCCTTGTTGGCCAGAAAAATCCATGTAAGAACAACTCTCTATGCAAAAACGTGAATGTGCAATTATGGTCTCCTACCCATATGGATTTTCTCTCCTTTTCTTGCTTGTTTGACTTGCAATCTTCCCCAAGATGATTGTACTCATCTCCCATGCTCTTAATAACTATGGGATGTGACTCTCACACCCACCCTCCTACACGAATTCTATAATTGGGATCTAGAACACTTAACAACTAATGAAAGGTTCATGGTAAAGATAATTTAGAAGAAAATAAGAAATGGGTTTTAGTTTAATAGACATGGGTAAAATCTCCCCCCCTTTGGACCCCTTCCCTCTCTTGTAGATACTTATCCCCCAAATCTTTGTCTCTGTCCATTTGCAGTTGGCGTACATTTTATTCATTATATTCAATTTACATCATTTACATATTACATCGCTTTGGATCTTGGCCATACATTACATTTACAATATACATCACTGGTTTGGGGTTTGAAAACGGAGATGTTACATTCCCCTCCACCTACAAATTGCACTGTCTTCAGTGCACATAACGATATAGTTTACACATTGACATATATAAAAACATTACATCAGAGTACTTGATAATTATGTAACTTAATGATTCACGCAACAATTCCAACCAACAAATCCCTTTTCCTCGCAACCCCACATTGGTTGGATAGGAATCACAAAGTTGTATCTCCGAGAACTTCAACTGCCAAAATGGAGTCTTCATTCGCTTATGTACAAATGTACATTTAGTTTTCTTCAAAATTTTCAATAATTTATGGGTATGCTTCCCACATGGCTTCCCCGTGCTCCCATGTAGCGTCTTCAGGGCTGTCATAGGTCCATTGAACCTCTACCAATTCAATGTATTTTTTACTGAGCACCTTGACCTTCTAGTCCAGGATGCGCACTAGTTCCACCCGGAAATCCCCTTTGTGTTCCACTTGGATCACATTCCAATCAATCACATGATTAGGATTAGGTACATACTTCTTTAATAAAGACACATAGAACACTTTATGAATTCTCTTGGATGCAGGCAATGCTAGGATGTATGTAACTGGCCCTATCTTTTCTAAGACCTCAAAAGGTCCACAATATCTCACTACCAACTTTGGGCAACTTCCCATTTTCAATGAGCTTCTCGTGGCTTTAACTTTTAAAAACATATGCTCTCCCACTTTGAATTATCTATGTGTTCTCTTTTTATCGACATAGCTCTTATGTTGATCTTGTGCCACTTTCAAATTCTTCCCGATCTTTACCATTTGTTCTTCTGTTTCATTTAACAATTTTGGCCCAATCACAACTTTATCTGTTGGGTTATCCCAACTTACTAGTGTGTTGAATCTTTTGCCATACAATGCTTCAAACAGGCTCATCTTCAATGATTCTTGATACCCATTACTGTAAGCAAGATCAACTAGAAGAATATAGTTCTTCCACCTAGAAGGCTTGTCCATTACATACATTCTCAACATATCTTGAATTATCCGATTAATCCTTTATGTCTTCCCATCTGGGTGATATGATGTACCGAAATTCATATTGGTCCCAAATCCTTTAAATAACCCCTTCAAAAAATTGGAAGTGAACTTGGGATCTTTGTCTGACGTTATTGCCTTAGACACTCCATGTAGCCTAGCAATTTCTCTTATATAAATTTATGCAATATTGTCTGTTTCCTTATGAGTTACTTTTACTGGAATGACATGCACATCGTTTGTAAGTTTGTCCACCACTACCATGATGGAATAATGTTTCCTTCTTGTTCTAGAAAATTTGGTAATGAAATCGATAGTAACAACTTCCCATTTCCAATCAGGAATGGAAAATGGTTGCAACAATCCCACTAGATGTTTGTGCTCATATTTTACCTTCTGTCACTCCATGACATCTAGCCAAATAATCTAGCCATAATATTTTTTGATATCTTGGATGTCCAATGTATGGCTATAATACTCATCTAAATAATAAATATAGATCCAGACATGAAATTATATTTGAATGGAAAACTTTAGCGAAATTTCCAGTAACTTACAAGGGCAATGGTCATACCTGTCATGAAGAACCAAACATACTTGTATGTCTCTTGGCCTTAGAGTGTAGCACTACCTTTATCCTTGATCTAGAGAAAAACCCGCAACAAAAAATTGGGGGACGACTCTCCACCCAATCATAGACCATGCTACCCAAGGGTAGCAAGGTCACACCCAAGCCCCCAATCTATTGCTCGACCAATATTCTTATGCCTTCTTCTCTAACCAAGGAGAGGTGATCCTTTCCTCATTCCTTTCCCTCTTTATATAGAGTCGATCCGATAAAGAACCCAATCCTTAAGGTTCATTATTTTATTATTTATTCTATTTTAGGATTTCTTCATTGAATACAATTATGTATTTAACCATTCTCTTTAATTACCAAGATGTCCATAATAATTATTTATTATGACCTCATTTGAGTACAATTATTATATACTTATTTATTATTATTTATTCCAATAAGTATTTATTATAACCATTTTAAGGAGAATTATTATATTCATGATATTATTATTATTATTTATATTTAATAATAATATTGTGGGGCATGACATACACCCCTCCTTCAAGGAACTTCGTCCAAAAGTTAGCTTGATTATGTTTTTTATAGGTTTTTAATTAACTCACCATCCTCCACAACACCCTTTGTTATCTTATGTACCTTCCACAACACCCTATGGTAGACAAGTATAAAGCCACCCAAGTGACTACAACATGCATCGAAAGTCCACATCACAACATCGAGGAAGCGCAAGTACTCTCTAGCCATCCTTCCTGACTTTCAGAACCATTCTTAAAGCCTATCGGTCTATCAGGAGCCCCCAAGGATCGAGACCTCATCTTCCTTGGCCAACATCTAGATCGGTACTCATGTACACCAAGCATCTCAAAATTTTGTCCTAAACTCCCTCCACAATAATCAGAAGTCCAATCCCACAACACCATCAACGAGCAATGCTCCAGCCACTCTTCGAGACTTCAATATCACAATTCCAATACAAGGCATAAGAAGTAGTTGGAGTTGTCCCCAACCTATAAGATGTTAATTGTGATATTATCCTTCGTGGTTATGGGCTCCCACGATATCATCAAATCAACTGGCCCATGGGTAGATGACCTCACAATCATCACCCCATAACATGAAACCAATGCATTAGTTATCAACATCTTAGAGAAATAATCCACATGCTAACTTCAACATGTCATCAAGAGAATAAGCATCATTTTCATTACCCCAGGCTCATGCATGCCATCATAAACATCTCATCATAAATATGCATGTAAGTATCACATGCCATCACATCATGACATCATAAAAATCTTATCATGAAAGAATTTCATGCAATTACATCATGTCATCACATCAAGATATATTATCCTAATATCACAACCTCAACATTTATTGTCAAATATAACAAATGGTACCACATGTTATGTTAAGATCATAGCATGTCATCATGAATATGATAATCAACTCAACACATCTTTATCAAGACATAGCCTTTTTATCAACACAATCGAATGACATCACATAACATCATATGTAAATTTATTCACCAACATAATAAATAGGGAATATTAGCTTTTATATCCAATGCAAGAAATTTCTTCAAAATATCTATTTACCATGGGGATCTACTTAGTTAAGTTGTTAGCATAAGCTAACTCAATAAGGATAGTTAGTGGTGATTACCAATTATTTCCCGATTAATATTTCCTATTCTTCCAACAAGAAGATTGACATTTGATGAGATAGGTATAGTCACCTTATCAATGTGCTAAAGTTTTCATATATTTTCCTCATTGGATTTCCCATGAATCCCCATCATCTAAAGCCACAATCTCCTGTATTCATTGGTGTACAAGGTTCTAACTTTGTAGGCTAGTGGTGTTTGTACACCGATATCTAATATTTCAACATATCACACCATCTGTTTTCCTTGTTTTTGAAGGTCCATAAATTAAAAGGTACTAGGATACAATTTGTCATCCTTAATCAAATGCAAGTGTCTATCTTGACACCTTAAAATAATTCATATCCCTTAGTCATTACTCATGTTTCTTCCACTAACATCCTAATGGTAATGGTGTCTTCTGCCTTAAATAATGGACTAAATCATCTTAAATACCTTACAAGGTATTGTATTCTTACCCCCCTCTTTCAGAGAAATGTTGTCCAAATAATATTTTGAAATGTTTGAATGGTTTCCTTTCCATTCACATCTTGTTATTGCTAAGGTTCCATTTCATTAATTATTTATTTATTCCCAAATAAAATTGTAACTTAGATAACTTTTCATACAAAGGCACAAATCTAGCTATGTTCCAACTTTCAAGTTTCAAGCTCTTCCATATCTATTTAGTGTTTCCCTAGTCATGTATATCAAAGTGATGATGCTCCAAGCATTTTGGTCATGTCCAAATAAGGTTAGTGTTTCTCCTTTTTCTTAAAGGAACTCTAGTTATCTCATGCCAAGATTCATCATATAATCATGGCTTTTTTTTTGCGGGGGGGGTGAGTTGCACCTAAGGTTCTTATTCTTGATAACCAATTTATCAACAACTAACTGAGCAATCATAATTCAAGTGCCTTGCAAGTTTCCACCAATTTATCAACAACTAACTGAGCAATCATAAACTTTATGCTTTAATTGCTACTAAAACCCATCGAATCAAAACATATATTACGTTTGAGACTCCAACCTCTGACCCAACATTCTTTCCAACACCACAAATACACACAATTATGACAACCAAGTAGTCTGGAATTGTGCCAAAGTTTGATCAAGTGACCAATGCTTGAAACAAGCTCTTCCAAAATTTGGGAGTAAATTTGGCATAATCTTCTTCAATACTTGGTGTAACTTTACAGTTTCCTTAGCAAATAGTTTAATAATGTTTGAGGCTTTATGAGTAGCATGAATAGATATAAGGTTGGTTTCTTTGGTTAATATAACTATAACCATCATGATGGAAATGTGCTTCTTGATTGTCCTAGGAAACTCAAAGATGAACTCCATCATTGCATCACAATTATACTTCCAGACTAGTTGCATACCTTCTCCCCCTCTTCAAGAGGCGACATCCTTAGAGTAACATCAACAAAATAGTTGTTTGATCATTCCTTAAACAACTCATATTTCTAGCTATGTTAATCACAAAATATCAATCGTCCAACATCTCTTACCATGAATAATTCATGTTCCAAGTAAAAATTGTCATTTTAGCTAAAAGAGAGCCATAACTTGCTTCAATTTTCTTTATGATATTAGGCTACAACCAAATCCATATACCAACTTGCAAGATATTCCACCTTTGAGACTTCACAAGAAATTGAATTGGCTACTAAACCACTAGACCAACTTCACTTAATCTTACCAAATAAATTCAGGTTGATAAGACTGTATTCTTGAAATGAACAACAATACGACTAAGTCTTCAAAAACTATAATGAAAGATATTGCCTCTAATGACTACTTGATGTCAAAATTCATTGATCCATGATTCTATTCTCATATCACTTGCAACAGAATATAAGGTTTGAACTCTATCTCCAAAGGTCACCATAGATTGCAATAGTTAATGTGGGCCACTATAAGCTCATGCCTTAAATAACCAAAATTCAAATTCAAAAGGCTTATTCAAGTAGGGAAGCTTCCAGTGATCCTAGTTGAGATGTATGCAATAGGTCCTATTTTGCATACATCCAAAATTATCTTACAAGCCTTAACCACTACCACCATAGGTCTTGACCAATTTCAATATAGGGAGACCTTAATTGATAACAATTTAATCAAAAGTTCTAGACTTACTACACTTATGTAAATGTTAGTTGTATTGTGACAAGTCAAGATAAAGGACTTCCAACACCTTCTACATATTAACAAATTCTTCCTAGTTCTTTAGTCAAAATCTAATAACCCTGGTGAATGGTAAGAACAACAACAAGATCCAACAAGTTTATATCCATATGAAACCCAACAAACTTATCTCCCTTGTTGAAAGAAATCCAACCAGATAAAAATTCCAAACATTACACTTTTCCATAAATATTGGACCATGAAGATTTATGTAGCAGTAATTGCTCATCTTCTCGAATACCTAACATAGTACATATTGTAAGAGTCTCCACCTTGACTTCTTGACCCTTCTTGATAGCTATAATTTACCAAATAAACAATGATGGCTTCTATGTTGACTCCAATTTACCTTCACCCTTTTTCTAAAAATCAAAGTCTAATGTGATCCGTACATTCCTTGAACTTATTGCCTTTCATTGGCACATTTCCTTGCAGTTTTTGACATCATGGGAAAAAATTTATCTAACCAACATTCAGCACATAAAGACAAATGTCTCACCAAAGAATCAAATTTAAAATTCCCAGTACAACAAAATGAACAGTGCTCTAGTAATGAAGTCTGTCTGAGATAAAATACTGTGTCTGATGCATATATATGAAATCAAATGGAACAATAAAGAAATAATCACAATGTGTAATACTGTGTCTGAGAACAAATAAAGAAATAAAGAAATACTGTGTCTGAGAACAATGTTTTTTAGCTTGCTGTAAAATAACTGCAACATAAGAACAATTTTTATTATTTCAGAATTGAAAGAAAATAATCACAATGAACACAATTTATATGTTGTTGGAATAATGAACGACTACACCAGATACACTCATAGTAGTTCTTGTTCTCATCAACAACAATAAAAATTTGGACACATCAACAGATTAGTAGATAAGCATTAAGTTTATCAATGTGATTACAGTGTTGTTGTAAACTTTCGATACCTAAGAATTAAAATCCCAGTCTAGGTTACATGCCATCTCAAACCATGATCCACATGATATGCTCACAGAAATATCATCAGGGAATAACCATAGGCAAATTCCAATGTTTAATAGAAAACAAATATATGCTATTGTTGGTTTCGACAGTGAGCTTATTAAACGTGTGAGGATTTAAAGGAAAATAACCAAATTACTAAACTTCACGCAAATTTCACCACACATGGAAATATGAAAGGATTAATCTGGAATGAAACATTTTAAAATTGTATGAGTGCTGATATAGCTTAAGTGGAGGTCCGATCCATAAATTTATCCAAGTAAAATTGCCCTTCTGTTCATTCACTCGGGGTTATCCAATAAATACCCACGCACTTATTCCTTCATGTTTCTCTGTGATCAATCGATGATTTTAGGTTTGTTTTCAAATTCTTTAACTAAATCAGAGGTGTTCTATTGGACGAGGACTAGTGAAAGGCATGCTTCTTGGATGCATATAAAATAAAAAGCTGTATTGAGACAGCAAGGGCAAGTGTAAAGTTCTCTGCATGAACCATAATTCACCTCAAAACATCCTCACCTTGAAGCATCGTTGTTATGTGAAGATTCAATTCTAAACTTCTCTTTATTGCATAAGCCATTGTATATCAAATGACTATTGACTAATGGAGGCGAAGTATGCGAATTTAATTTCTTTCCTGTAGATCAATTTACACGCAAGAAAGCTGGAGAAAAAAAAACAACTAAAACAAGGGTTGCAGATTCGACCCACTTTACTCTTGAAAATACTTTGCAGAAAATGACGATGAGGCCGAGATAGCAGATGGATGAAATAAAAGGCAACGATCTGGGCCCAAAAAAAGGAAATCGCTAAAATGGGATTTAATCAAGCTCGCACGACGACTAATATGTGATTTTATCAGATCGTTACCATGCTTGAAAGCTCAAAACACTCTATATGATTTAGGCGGCTTAAGTTTTGTATAATCGGTTCCTTTCTTTGTTATTGAGATATGCATTGTGTTCATGGAATTGTCCAAAGTATAAATTATAAATGGAGAACTTAATTAGTGCTCTCGCACAAAACTGAAAGATATTATCCACGATCAAAGGTGCAGAGGAATCAAAACTGAATGGAATTTTCACTCTAAAACATTTTTCGCAGGGGTTCCTCGTGTCGCTACTAGGGGGGGAACAACTAGTGGTAAAAACCAGAAGGATTTTGACCTACTTCCTTACTTCTCACCCGTGGAAATAAAACAAGCGTGAGTGAGTGGTCAGTATATATAACGAATGTACAATTCATTCATATGTGGTTGTATACACGGAGTTAGTAGCACCACAAATTGTCACGAGTAGCACCACTGGAACCGAGCCAAGATTCACATATCTGGTCAAAGACGAGTACCAGATAACCCAAACCAAAGAGCAAATTCGAATAGCATATACTGGAATCGAGCCCAGACCAAAGAGAAAATTAGAATAGCATAAAAAGCCACATCGTAAGTGCGAACTACAACATTCATGAGAAGGTTCGTCCCAAAAAAATAATGAGATGGACGATCAATACGTCGAAAATCGGTGTTCTTTTGCAGGGTTCTGTATAATTTCTCCTCTTTTTGCTGGTGTCTTTGTTTCAAGTTTGTAACAACGTTTTTTTTTAAGATAACATGAAGAAACCACAAAATTCTTACGGGGAAATGCGGTTTAAACCCTAAAAAGTGTAAACCCTAGAAAGGGCATGACTAACCCACTGGAGGAAGTTGTACTTATTTTAAACGCTTCACAACTTGCCTCATAGAAGGCTAAGCTGAAACTATCTCTACAACACACATGAGAACAAGTCCAAGTCATGTTCTATTAGATCCTCGTGAGACCTAGTGTCCCATAAGCCGGGGCAAAAGCTTCATGTTCAAGCAATCTATTCCCATAGCAAGAAAATGATGGATACATAGACTTCTTGCGAGAGACTTTGATGTTAAATCTAGGTTAAACTTTGTCTTCTTCAGGATTCATTATCATCTCGTAAATTCCATAGAGTGACAACGTAACCTCGAAAGAAAAGGTAGATCTGTAATAAGCGTTGTTCAGGTGTGCCCAATGATCTCTATACATTTGTAGAGGAACCCCCTTTAGCATGTATGATGTTGCACCATGTGCAACCACCTGAGTATGTTTCCCAACTAGTAAGTAATCGATGCATCCAACTCACTGCAACTAACACATGCACAAAAAAAATGGTATGTTTGATCCTTGTTTGGGAATGATCTTCGACTTGAGATGAAATGAAAATCTGTACTTAGATTAAGAACTATTGCAGTTATCAATGTGATCATTAATATACCCACCGTGGGGATTTGGTCATGCCAGTGGTCGTTCATAAGTTTTGTTTGTATGTATTTACAGCATATCACCTTCATGAGTGGTGACACCCACCACTCTAGTCTGTAATGTTGTACCTAAATTACACACAAATAATAACTTAACTACATGCTTCATTATACTCCCATAGCAATAGTAGCTCATAAACCCATGTATCAATTCCAAACAATTTAATTCCAGATCAATAAGAATGCAAACTACAATTATTCAACTTTGGAAACCCTATGCTCATATACAATAATCATACAACATAACTCCTGCGTAGGTATTGATACTCAATGCACATATATAATAAGGAAATTTGAACTACATTGGATTTCGTTCCATTTCAAGATATATTAAGCAGAGAACATGATCTAAAACACTGACCAATGTTACTAAAATCAAGAGATAAGTTGATTTCATTTGCATAAGCAAAGGCCACTCAAAACAATATTCACTTACACGTTGAAGTTTCATTACTACCACAATATTTGAATTATAACAAATTATTCCATTCCATTTAGCAGTAACATGCAATCTATCAAACAAGAAAAATGGCATACCTATCATCAACTGAGCTCTCCAGTCAATATTCATATCCTACTGCAATGAATCTGTCCACTACTCTTTTCCAAGCCAAATTCGAAGATAAATAGGTCATGAGGGTTTAAATTTAGAAAAGGCAAATGACCGGACTACGAGTGCAGCAATGTTGAGGTTCGGTTACACTAGTTTTAATGCGGATTCGAGAAGCAGGTGTTCATTTCTCTTATATTCAAAATGCACGCCTGTGAGATTCTCATCAGCGCTAGGATACATCTCTACCTCTTCTAGGCATTCACTATAATAGGTCTATAAACTACAATATATCACCTTCTGTCATCCTCACTCTCGGTAACCTAACATGTTCTCTCACCCTATAAGATATTATGAACTTCATGGACTCAGCTCACACAGGTCTAAATTACCATCAAATCTTTGCTTTAGGGTTTAGTTTGGGGAACACACTAGTTGATCTTTCATTAAAGGAGCTACTGCAACGAGGAATGGAGCAAGCAAGATGGTGTTCTACGCAAACATGTGCAGGAGCAGGTGAAGAATATTATCCATGATTAGTGTTTCTATTACATAGATTCACATACATTTCGTTGATATAAGGCACACTTATTCCAAAGAGATTGTATCACATTAATCGTGAGCAACTTTAATGCACAATTCAAGCCTCAGATCTAGTAGATCTCTCAGATCTACAGGTGATCTCAACAGATCTAGGAATTTTCACAACCTATCCGAAAATTCAATAATAGATCCAAGAATTTCTTGTAGATCTGGGCATGAATACTAGAACATAAATATAAATGACATATTTTAGATGTGCATAGATCCTCTAATATCATCTGCGCCAACAATACTTAGGAAATATAAATATTGATCTATATATTTTCATAGTGATAATGAGGTCTAACCAAGATCTATGATTTAGATTGGAAAGGGTATTCAATAATAACAGATTTAATTAGAATACCTAAGATCGCATGGTGATAAAAATTTGATGGTTTTTCCTCATTGAAAATTTGATGGTGATAAACATTTCGTCGAATCAGCTGACCCGACCATTAGTCCATCAGTCATCGGCCATTCCTCTTGCTTGATTAAAACACTTCGCCGAATCGACCGACCCGACCATCGGTCATCAATCGTCGGTCATTTCCTTTGGCCAGCTCCAACACTCAGAAAAATTTGATCAAAACTTCTATGAATTTGGGTTGTTGATCTACCATTCAGAATGATCTCAAGCGTCAATCCATCAAACATCGCCCGACTCTGCTAACAAATGTCGACCGTTGATTTTTTCCATTACCCAAATCCCCGAAATGAATCATGGCCATTGATCACTCCCAACCTCCCAACGACCGAAAATGAATCCTGGATGTTGATTTGATCCATTTTTTAAACAATCGAAAATAAATCTCAACCGTTTATTTGATCATTTTTCTAAGTGGCTGAAAATGAATCCCAGTCGTTGATCGGATAGACCTTAGCAACCTAAGAAATCCTTATAAACTTTTAAATCTATCAAAACAAATCTAGGTTGTCGATCTCAAGATCAAACACGATCTTCGCTTTGGATTCGTCAAACTCTCCCACTTCTGTTGGCCTCCATTAAAATGTGAATTTTGACCTTGTAGGTTGAATCTAACTATGCAATTCGATTGATTGATGTGATTAAACATCTTAGACAATCCTTATACAATTATATCTCGGATTTTTCTCACGAATTTGGGAATTTCTTTCTGGTTACCATTGTTTTCCCCCAAATTCATCATAGATCAAATATATAACAACGAATTTGCTCAAATTCATAGCGGCTCTTGGCCCATACAGGTCCAGTGTTGAACTTAAGCTCTGATATCACTCTGTAATGTACACAACCCCCACCTAGGTCTCATCACTACTAAAACGACCCAATAAAATTTTCTAATACTAAATCTAAATGTGGAAATAACACACAACTTGACTTTCTAACTCATTCAGTTATCCATACTAATGAAAACGTAAATATAACTACTCTCACTATACATAGTAGAAACTAAATACATACAACATCATTCAACCATACAATAGAGACATAGATGCATCTTTCTGCTCACACCAAGTAGCATTTAACCAGCATAATTCAGAGTAATATGCACAACAAATATATCAACATTTAACACAAAGCAACATAGCAGATAAGAACACTTATCTTATAAAAGTATGCAACCCGTTGCAGAGGACGAACGTTCCTCCCAACCGTAGCCTTGTTTTTCTAGTTCTCAACAGGAAGATACCCTCGAGCTAGGGATATGAATCCACAAGAGATGTTGGTCCCTGAGGTTGGCTAATGTCCCCCTCTCAACAATCAATTCTCATAGTTGATTATAGTTCACCAACTCTCTTCCCCTCAACCTGCACAACCCAAGGGATGCAATCCCCCTTCACTTCTCATAGTACCTCATGCTTCAACTCCCCTCCAGGGCTTCCATCATAGGTTGGACATGAATTCTACTTGATGGGATATCAATAATTTCATAGGTGCAACACGAATTCACCCAACAATAAAACACATGCTTCCTTGGAGAATTTCGAACAACATATCACTCACAGGCCCGCGACCTCCTTCTCCATGAAATTACAGCTCCAAACAACTGTCAAACATTCCCAAAACAACCACCTTTAACCTTCAGCACTCAGAACTCCCTTGTTGGCCAAAAAACTCCATGTAAAAACAACTCTCTATGCAAAAACATGAATGTGTAATTATGGTCTCCTACCCATACGAAAATCCTCTCTTTCTCTTGCTTTCTTGACTTGCACTCTTCTCCAACCTGATTGTACTCAGCCCCCATGCTCTCAATAACTATGGGAAGTGACTCTCACACCCACCCTCTTACATGAATTCAATGATTGGGCTCTAGAAAACTTTGGAGGCACTATCTAGTGGGGCGAAATTTGAGCTCAAAACGGACCATGAAAGTTTAAAACATCTCTTCACTCAAAGGGATCTCAATGTCAGGCAGAGGCGATGGAGTGAGTTTATGAGTTAGTACGATTTTGGAATTCCGTACATCAAGGGAAAGGAGAATGTGGTTGCGGATGCCTTGAGTAGGAGACCACGTGTCTTCTCTTTAGTACCCTTAAAAGTTAATCTGAGGGAGTGTGTGTTGACGCAACTCCTTGGAGACAGTTGGTATTTAAAGGTTACTTTAACCCTCCAGAGTGGGAGGCAATTAGATCCAAAGTATGAAGGATATAGCCTGGAAGCAGATGGACTATTAAGATATCAAGGAAGGATGTACATGCCCGAAGGTGGGGATATTCAAAGCATCATACTAAAGGAAGCCCATAGAGCACTTTATTGTGTGTATCCAAGTGTGAAGAAAATGTACGCAGACATGAAGAAGCTTTTCTTTTGGGTAGGCATGAAGCGTGATGTAGTCCATTTCGTCGCCAAGTGCCTAGAGTGTCAACAAGTGAAAGACGACCACCACCACCCGGCAAGTCTCCTACAACCGCATGATGTCCCTATATCCAAATGGGAAGTCATTTCTATGGATTTTGTTGTGGGATTGTCGCTCACATCGCATAGACACAATGCCATTCTTGTGATAGTTGNGGTATTTAAAGGTTACTTTAACCCTCCAGAGTGGGAGGCAATTAGATCCAAAGTATGAAGGATATAGCCTGGAAGCAGATAGACTATTAAGATATCAAGGAAGGATGTACATCCCCGAAGGTGGGGATATTCGAAGCATCATACTAAAGGAAGCCCATAGAGCACTTTATTGTGCGTATCCAAGTGTGAAGAAAATGTACGCAGACATGAAGAAGCTTTTCTTTTGGGTAGGCATGAAGCATGATGTAGTCCATTTCGTCGCCAAGTGCCTAGAGTGTCAACAAGTGAAAGACGACCACCACCACCCGGCAGGTCTCCTACAACCGCATGATGTCCCTATATCCAAATGGGAAGTCATTTCTATGGATTTTGTTGTGAGATTGTCGCTCACATCGCATAGACACAATGCCATTATTGTGATAGTTGATAAGTTGACCAAGAGTGCTCATTTT
>JASDQU010883285.1:29230-41019 GCA_032191745.1 Picea mariana
GGGGAGAACTCGGGGGAGGCATCTTGGGTTTTGGGATATTTTTGGTTTATGGGAAGGTAAGAAAATTTGGAGAGGAACAAGGAGGAGGGCAGGAAACAACAGTTTTGGGCTAGAACAGTTTTGCTTGAGGACTCTCACAGGGGCACAGTTGTTGCTGGGAATTTTGGGCTCGGGGGCCGGGAAACCGTAAGGATTCCTGGAGCTAGGGAGTTGGAGAGGTTGTTCCTAGTTGGTTGGGAGTTTAATACTCAGTTTGGACAGGGTCAACATCATCAGCTTCAAGTTGAGCATCAAGTTGAGGTAAATACCTTATGCATTTTCTTATACTGTTGTTCATCATTATACTGTTGTTCACTATTATACTATTGTTAGTATGCTTATTACACTGTTGTTCATTATTATACTACTAAACTGTCAATTATTATGCTAGAACAGTAAATAAACAAGTAAATTAGAAAGAATTTTTGTAATTATATTTATTTTTATGAGGCTCTGTATGCACAGGCCTTACAGATGGGTTTAGCTACTAAATTTGGGCAATTTGATGCTACACAAAAATCCAAAGGCATGTTCCCTAAGTTGCATGAAACATGGGAACATGTACGAGTTGTTGAAACGGGACAACATGGAAACGTGACCCCCAAAAATTTCAGAAAGGGGGAAATATAGTATTTGAAAATTACAAAAAATATAGATATTTCAAAAAAAAAATTATCACAATAAAGCATTATCTATTGTACATCAACTTAGGTCCAAATCCTTAGACATCAAATATGCTAATTTTTCTCATGTATCTAGCATGGAAGGTTGAATATAGCAAACAACCATTGAGATACGAGTTATGCGATACATATAATTGATGTTTCAAATGAAAATACATAAAGATTGAGGCTCTAAATGGCCTACAAATTCTAGAGTCCAAAATTCATCAAACTATAATAACATGAGAACATAGATCATCTGAAGTCTAGCTCATTAGTCTGACTCAATTGAGTCCAAGTATAAGGTTTTTTTTCTCTTTGGTGAATGGCTTTGAYGGTGATCTGAATTGGATCAWCATATMATTTGTCATTTATCTTGGTACTTTCAAGGTGGGAAATATTGGAAGAATCGGCTTGCGAGACCATTTTAGTGGCAAGTCCCAGTTTGGAAAATTGGGGTCCAGAACCTTCCAAAGCCATTTTGAGGCATTAAAYGACATTTTGGGGGGTTACAATGTCCACAATGTGTGCGCACACCCTTGACGTTGATCTACACATCGAGACCTTTCCAACGATGTGAAAATCACCTMAATCRGAGCTCATATGCGAAAGTTATGCCTCTTGCAAGTTGACCTTTCCTTGTTGACCACCATGGTACAAGTGGATGCCACGTCAKCCCCATTACTCAAACGTATGAGGTTAGCCACGTGTGGAATTTCAAGRAGATTCTAGAAGGTCCAAACCTTATCACTAATTAAGGGTTGAGAAAGTCAAAACCCTAACCCTAGACGGTTATCGGGCTATGTTAAATACCAAGCCGCTAGGAGGAGAAGGGGTTCCATTCTTTAGCATTGYACTTGTTCCATAGTTGAGCAGAGAATYTAGGGGTGGTATTTTGAGAGAATAACAGAGGAGGAAAAGATTATGTAGYAGCCATGTAGGCCATAGTGTCAAAGGCAACTCCATCGTGAGTGCCTTTTTCTTTGTATTTGCATTGAAGAAGAGAGAGCAGAGCATAGGCCTCACCTTCTAGCTGGGTTTTCTCCTGTATTGGGCTTCCCAAGATATATCTTGTGTTCATTTGTGTGTGGATGGCGTGTTCTTTTGCTCATTTCTTTCATTCTCGTATTCAATTATTTTCATAAATCTGAGCAATAAGCTAGTAATAACAAATCTGAGATGTAAGGAAATAAACCTGCATAATAAAGATTTAGGACGAACTATTCCAGTGGAATATCCAGGACAGTTTATAGATCAGACGGCTACTTCCATTTGATGTTTTGCATCAACTGGCACATAGCTCATCTAAAGTCTAGCTCAGTAGTCTGACACAATTGAATCTAAGTCTGAGGTTCGTTTTCTCTTTGGTAAATGGCTTCAACAACTATTTCCATTTGATGTTTTAAATCAGTTGGCACATGCACCATTGGGAAAAATTAAGGTTTCAATTAGCTTGCACCATTGAGCAACATATAGGTTTCAAATAAACGGCACCATAAAGATACTTATTCCCTTTTTTGGTTTCAATCTTAAAATCACCCAATTCTTAAGTCAATGGGTGCAAGAGGAAAGGTTTTAGGGTCCTATTCATAATATATGTTAAAATGTTGGAAAAATTGTTAAGTTGAATGATGAAAAACTCGCCACTATCTATCTTCACCATGTGAAATCCAATGGGTCTAATTCCATCAACAAACAACTTGAAATGGAAGTCCACTTTAACTTTTAGTGTTAAAATTTAAATTAATGAAAGTAAAATATAAATAAAGGTAACTGTCAACATAGCCCCAAGGGCACACCTGTTAAATTTAGAGCAGCTATTTAGATTCTTTTCAATTTACTAGATAACAATAGCATAGGTAGGATCATTGAGAGAAACACAATCACAAGATACACAGCATTTATCCTGGGAAACCCCCATGGGGGAGAAAACCCAGCAAAAACTTCCTTAATATAGATAGCCAATACAATGCCAAGACAATAAACCAAAACACTAGAGAATATCCAACACTGAGCAATGCGCCTCTCTCTTCCTTCTTCTCCCAACTGCAACTAATTCCAAACTTGCGCACTTGTTTAGTGGAATGAGTGAGTGAGTGAATGAGGCGCTAGCCTCTCTTATTTATATTAGCTGGCAGGTGCTAGGGAGGTGTCTCTTCACTGGGCAAGGCCGACTTCTTCACTTAGTGTTTAAAACCACTTTAATTAGGCCTAGGGCCGACTTCTTAATTTGCATGATATAATTAGGGTTTGACCAATCCGTAAAAGGGGATTTGGTCATTTACAAAGCCCGACATGGTCAATCCACAAAAGGGGATTGATCTAATAAATAATGACTCAATAATAAATAGAATACTCTTTGCAGTTACAATATTTCAACACTCCCCCTTAACAAGAATGGTATTCTACAACATCATCAGGAGAGAGAGAGGACAACAACATCAACAGCATCTGAAACACTGACTGGCATATCTATAAATCATCAGAAGTTTTTCTCATTATCATTCACAGCATGGAGCTTGAGTAGCATCATCATCATCTGCATCAACATGAATTAGTATAACACTAATACATCATCATCATCAATAACATCAACAACAACAGCATCATCATCACAGCACAAAGGCTAGAGCAACAACATCATCACAGCACGAAGGCTAGAGCAACATCATCATCATCATCATGGGGCAACAGAATGAGGCAAGTGTTACAACATTTTGTGGTACTCTAACAATCCATGAGGAGCTGCCCAGGAATCATAAGATTCCCTAGGATATAAAATCCTAACGGAGCTACCATGTGGTACTCTGACAGACCGTCCTTACCGGACCTTCGAGATCTGCCTAGGAATCATAAGGTTCCCTAGGATTTATAAAAATCCTAACGGAGCTACCACTACTGACCATAGCTAGAATCTACATTCACGGGTACTCTGACAGACCGTCCTTACCGAATCTTCGGGATCTGTCCAAGGATGATCAGTCCCCTAGGATATAAAATCCTAACTGAGGTACCCGCTATTGGTCAGGATACCATAGTATCATCAGCATCACTCCCCCTTTCAAGGGAGGTCCTTTCGGACTATACCAAGCTTGTCTCGAAAGTGCTCAAACTTTACACACGATAGAGGCTTGGTCAACACATCTGCAACCTGCTCATCTGTGCATATTGGAGCTTTATGGCTCCCCTCTGCACCATATCACGAATGTAGTGATACCAGATTTCTATGTGCTCCGATTTGTCATGGAACACAGGATTCTTCGTCATCTTTATGCAACTCTGGTTATCACATAGAATCACAATGGCTTCGATCTCCAGATCGAATAGACCTGTCAACAACTTCAGTAGTCATATGGCTTCACAACTGGTGGAACATGCAGCAATGTATTCCGCTTCTGTTGTGCTGAGAGCAATACTAGATTGCTTCCTACTCTGCCATGAAGTCATGGCTGACCCCAGACTGAAACAACATCCTGAAGTGCTCTTTCTATCAGAAACACTTCCATCCCAATCTGAATCGGTATAACCAATCAGTCTGAAATCTTGATCTCCATTGTAGCAGAGACCAAAGTCCAACGTACCCTTAAGGTATCTCATCACGTGTTTTGCAGCAACAAGGTGAACACGTCTGGGCTCTACCAGATATTGACTCAAGGTGTTCACAGCAAAACATATATCTGGCCTGGTGTTCGTCAGATATATCAACGATCCAATGATCTGTCTGTATAGCGTAGTAGCATCAATCAATTCTGACGAAGTATCATCTAGGAGCTTCAACTTTGTTTCCATGGATGTAATCATGGATTTACACTCCAACATATCAAACCTGTTCAGTATTTCAACTGCATACTTCCCTTAGTTAAGGAAGATCTTTTCTAGGCTCTGCCAAACCTCAAGACCTAAGAAATAATGCATTAGGCCTAGGTCTTTCATCTCAAATTCTGCAGTGAGCTTCTTCTTACAATCAATAATGAGCTTTTCTTCTCCAGTTAAGAATAAGTCATCCACATACAGCAGCAATATAACAGGCTCATCATTCATAACCTTGAAGTAAAGGTTAGAATCAACTTTACTCTTGGTAAAGCCCAAGCTCGTCAGAAAACTGTCAATCCTTCCATACCAAGCTCTAGGAGCTTGCTTCAATCCATACAGAGCCTTCTTCAACTTGCAGACATGWGTCTTCCTGTCTTCAACTTCAAACCCTTGAGGTTGTTCTATATACACTTCTTCTTCAATGACACCATTYAAGAAGGTTGTTTTCACATCCATCTGGTGTAACTTCCACTTCATCTTAGCTRCAAGGGCTATGATGGTTCTRATAGAAGTGTATSTGGCTAMWSRAGCAAAYSTCTCTTCATAGTCAATGCSTTCCTTTTGAGAAAARCCACGAGCTACAAACCTTGCTTTATATTTCTCAATACTTCCATCAGCARCATGTTTTATCTTRTATAGCCATTTGGAAGATACCACATCTTTGCTCTTCRGTCTGGGAACTATTTCYCATACATCATTCTTTATAATGGATTGGTATTCTTCTATCATGGCATCTGCCCATTTTTTCTTCTGAATGGCTTCTTCAAAGCAAGTAGGCTCCTTTTGTATGAGATCACACATCAAAGCCATATAACTGGAGAATGGCTTAGGTTTCTTAACTTGTCTCATGGTTCCTTCGGAGGCACCATACTTCTCTCCATCTTGAATAAGTTCCCTTGCCCAAGATGGCTTTCTCTTGTGAGAGATCGTCATCTAGGGAGGTTCTTGAGATTCTATCATATCATGATCTTCGTGAATCTCATCATCGGGGGTAACTGTGGCTTCCCTCACTAGTTCTGCAACTCTAGGAGCTACAGGTTCTTCTTCATATACTTCTTCAAGCTGGCATCTCCTTGATTTCTCGAGTGTTTCATCTTCATCAAAGGTTACGTCTTTGTTGATCTCAATATGATGGTAACCTGGAATGTAAATTTTGAAGGCCTTAGAAACCTCACAGTATCCAACAAATATTCATTTATTTCCTGAAGGGTCCAGCTTGGTTTTCTTTTCTTTCAGAATGTGTACAAACACTGGACAGCCAAATATTTTGAGATGGCTTACTATTGGCTTCTTTCCGGAGAACATTTCTTCGGGGGTTTTGAACCCAAGTGCACTATGGGATAATTTGTTTTGTACATACATTGTTGTTCTTGTTGCTTCTGCCCATAAGTGCATTGGAAGATCTTGATCATGGATCATAGTCTTCACTGCTTCTATTATAGTTATGTTTTTTCTTTCTGCTACACAATTTTGTTGAGGATTGTAGGGAGTAGAGAGCTCCCTCTTAATCCTGACATATCTGCAAAGCTTACAAACTCTTTTGAGGTGTATTCTCCTCCAATATCTGACCTGAGTATCTTGATTTTTCTTTCAGCAAGATTTTCTATCAAGGCTTTGAATTCCTTGAATTTCCCAAACACTTCATCTTTTGATTTCAAGAAGTAAACCCAAGTCTTGCGAGAATAGTCATCAATAAATGATACATAGTATACATACCCACTAAGAGAGGTGGATAGCATTGGGCCACATACATCTGAGTGGATGAGCTCCAAGACTCCTTATGCTTTACTATCGCTCTTCAAGAAAGGATTCTTGATGTTCTTTCCTTGTGCACATCCCTTGCACACACCTTCATGATCAACCTTGAAATCTGGTAGACCTGTGACTGCCTTGCTCACATATGGTAAGGCCTTGTAGTTGATGTGAGCTAATTTTCTATGCCAAAGTTCACATGGACTCTCAGTAGAGTGAATCAAGGCTGCATCTGAGTGACCTTTTAATTTATACAGGCCACCTTCTTCGGTTCCAATAACAATTGCATCTTCTATGGTTTTTCCTTTAGGCCACATGAGGACTTCACCATCTATAAATGCAACCTTGAAGCCTTTCTTATCTAAGGCTGAGATAGAAAGTAAATTCTTCATCAAACCTGGTACATATAGTACATCCTTCATCTTCATTGGGGTCCCTGAATCAAGTTTATAACTGGACTCTCCTACTCCTTTGATAGGGTACTAGTAATCATCTCCAAGTGTAACTTTATGGGGAAAGTTCTTTTCTGTAAGGCTAGAGAGAATGTCTCTCTGACCTGTCATGTGCTTGGAAGCACCACTATCTATGAGCCAAGCATCCTCATCAGGTGACACTGATCCTGAGAGGGCAGAGATTAAGACATAGTCTTCAATCTTTTCTTTAATCATCTTCATGGGTGGCTCTTGATCTCCAACTGTATGGGCATGGTGCCTTTTGTTCCTCTTCTTGTATTCTTCTCTTCTAGCTGAACAATTTGTTGAAATTAGTGCAGCTGCAAGAGCCATTCTCTGGGAGGATGGCATAAGACCCTAGCTGAGATCTAGGGCCCCCAGTACACTCCTGGGGTTCTTGGTTTGGGACTGAGTAGTTTGAGCCATGGCAAAAGACCCTAGTGAGGGTTCCCAGTGTATTTCTGGGGTTCTTGGTCAAGGACCAAGCGGTAAGTCCCTAGATGTGTTCCAGGGCCCCTGGATGTGTTCTAGGGAATCCTTGCTCAGTGCTTGGATTGATCCTTGGATGTGTTCCTTGGTGGTTGATGATGTAAGTCCCTAGATGTGTTCTAGGGCCCCTGGATGAGTACCAGAGAATCCTTGCTTAAATGCTTGAATTGATCCTTGGATGTGTTCCTTGGTGGTTGATGATGTAAGTCCCTAGATGTGTTCTAGGGACCCTGGATGAGTTCCAGGGAACCCTTGCTTAAATGCTTGGATTGATCCTTGGATGTGTTCCTTGGTGGTTGATGATGTAAGTCCATAGATGTGTTCTAGGGTCCATGGATGAGTTCCAGGGAATCCTTGCTTAAATGCTTGGGTTGATCCTTGGTCTTGTACCTTGGTGGATGAAAGACCCTAGATGTGTTCTAGGGCCCCAGATGTGTTCTGGGGTAACCTGATCTGGGACCAGGTGGTTCTTGGTTGAGTACCAAGATGTGATGATGTGTGATCTTCTTCTTCTCTCTCAGGATGGTCCATGAGACCTAGGAGCAGCTACGAAGATGGACATGACCACATCATTGATGTTTCCTCTTATGCAGTGATGATAAAAGTTTATAAGCTATCATAAGACTCAAGTGGACATGTTTGCCATTGAAGAGGACCCCCTTGACTTTGTCTTGTAGTTCCCGCTTTGCTTGATTTCGTTTCCCTTCTTGTTTGATGTGGTGTTGGGTTTTTATAAGTCACTTTGACTTATTTGACCTTCTTAACTAATATTTTTATTAATTAAAAAATGTCAATTATTATTTGTTTTAATTATTAAAACCTAACCTTACCTCTCTTCCTAAACTATAAAAGAGGACCTACCCCTCTCTCATTCTTACTTACACACACACTCACTCTCTCTCTTCTCTTGGTCTGATTTTCTGCGGCTACTTCAGTTTGTTTCTTGTTCTAGGTACGGCCTCCTTGGTGGACTCTCTCTCCTACTGTTTTGAGGTAYGGCCTYCATAGACTTCTTCTCCTTGCTTGCTGGGAGCTTCATTTCTGTTGTGGCTGCTGGGATAAGGGTGTCGTGAACCTCCCTCTTACTGAGTTTGTGATGAGTGGACTCTCCTTTGCTGTTCTAGGTGTGCYGCCATCTTTCTCTGCTGTCCCAAGTGTGCCGCTGCCCTCTCTCTGCTGTTCTAAAGTGCCGCTGCTGTAGTTGGGTGTTGCGGCCCCCTCCTTGCTTCATTCCAGGCTGTTGTTGGGTGCCTTAAGACTGTCGCTGCCTTACTGGCAACCCTTGATACCTCCTCTATTGTTGTTGGTGTCTTCTTACCAGATTTGTGTAGGGTTTGACAAGCTCTAATTGGCTGTAGCACTTCAGTTCAGTTTGGACAGTTTTGGTTGAGTTGTTTATGGTTTTTGTATCAGCCATTTTCTTGTTGATTGTCCTTGAGTCCTCCTAGGCAAAAAAGTCCACTTAAGATCATGGTTGAGATCAAACCCTTCGGGTTTTGATCCATGATCTTTAAACAGAAAATTCTGAGCATATTAAAGAGGACAGCATCTAAACATGAGGTACATCTTTAATTGCTTTACTAAAGGTAAGTACAGAATTTGTTTTTTGTTTGGAATCTGCACTTAGTTTATATTCAGAATTTTTCTCTTCTATTAAGAATCATTTTAGCATGTTCAGATTCATACTGTCTATGTTTAATCTACTTCAGATTTTGTTTTAAGTGTTGATCTACATCTACAGTAGTGAACAGATTTAAAAGGATATCACTGTTTTTCTTTTTCCCTAAAAATCCAACATGGTATCAGAGCTTAGGGCATGAAAAGAGCTCAATAGTGGCAGACTTTTGAGCCTGAGTAGATCCTTGTTTTAGGGTTTGTTTTACAGATCATCAGTAAATTGTTTTTTGGGCCATCAAATTTGATGATGAAGATTGTATACCAAACTGTACTCCGAACAGTCAGCTCGAAAGGAACCTTGTCACTACGATAGACTTGCCTTGTAAAGCACAGGTGGAAGAACATTTTGTTTTTTGAAAAGTCTCACAACGAAGAGCAGGCTAGTGGAGCACGTGATGATAAGAATGTTCTTTGTTTTACTATCCTTAAACCTAATTCTGCTARCAAATTGCAGATATGGAATGGATTCTGTGTTACTAGTTGAGAGATCGAACATGATTTGATTGGCTGCCATAGATAAGGGCTCACTTGAAGATAAAGAGACTACTGGCACACACAGCAGTGGTACRTTTGTGAGTCAGTGTGCTGGTTGGTACATGAACAGWTTTTTTTACAGTTACTTTTAATGATTTTCCTGGTGGTTGTGAGGATATATCATTAGAACAGATCACCACAAGAATATTTGACCTTAAAATATAGAGCATTTTATTTGAGCCCCATGAGAAATTTGTAGTACAGTTTGAGGCTGTAATAGTTRATGGGTTRCTTCTTTCTCGGGAGGAAGATTGCATCCATGAATTAGCAAACAGTAAATGGATCTCTTTATGAGGATGGAAATGGAATGATTTTGTCCAAAGTAATCAAACAGTTATGTGGCACACATAACTCTGACCTGGATGCAGAAATACCCCCTGCACAACTTTTCAGCCTTCTAAATTCCAAGACTGCAGAGACACTTATCCCTGAAAACTTGCAAAGAAAGCATTTGAAGAAAATAGAGGCTGGGGGAGATGGGATGAGGTATGAAGAAAAAAAGGGGTAGCAGAATCAGGCCGGTCAACACACTAGTGTTGAAGGTTGCATCATATAAGCATTATGTTTTTGATATTGCCTTGTTCAGCATGCAAATCAGACACAGAGGTAGAAATTTGCACTTGACAAAGTGTTGGAGGTTTTACGATAAGATTTTGGAGTTCTCAAGTGTTTTGTCCTACTTGGGCTCTCTCATGGCATTATCGCCGACAGAACTTGCTGCGAGAAATTATTGGTTACAATGCAGATATCCCTTACCTTCAAAAGGTCCAGAGTGACATTTTGAAGAATGGCAAGTAACTCTGGTCAAAGAATTGAACCCCTATAAAAAGGGGTCAAAGCATAGACAACAAACAAGCGTTACAGCTGGCTCAAATAAGGACAGCGGTATGAAGTTACTTGAACATCAGATACATCCGCATACACAGAAGATGTCTTTGGAAGCAACAGATGGTAGCAGGTTGCAAAGTACAGAGTGTGTCTTCAGCCCAAGCAAGTTCAAGGTAAGTCCAGGTATGTATCATTTTCATTTAATCACTGAATTTGAAATATCTTACTGTCGTATTTATGGACCGGTGTCTTAAAGGAGTACTGTCAGAATCTCAATTGTATTTTGGTTACATGACCAAGGAAGTTGTGATCTCAGCATATACTTGTTGATGTAAGCTAGGTCATTTTTTCCTGGTTTGGGAACTCAACAGTATGATAGACCATTATCCCCGGTATGAGAGTCCAACAAGTTCTCATTCTAGTCATTTTTTTGTTGTTTTCCTATTTAAGGAACCCAACAAGTTATCTTGGTAGTTGAGGTATTTCTCCCTCGTTTTGGGAATTCAACAGATATCTTTTTTTTAGTCGRGAGTCCTGAGATTGTAATTGAGCCATTGTCCTTGGTACGRGAGCTCAATACGGTTATTCATGTCATTCATTGTATGTATCCTGCAGTTTTCCAAAGAAAAGACTTGGTTAGTGGATAGTGAGGTCACATGACAGAAGCATAACYTGGTAAAAGTTTGACTCAGCTTTTCATATTAAACTTGGTACCGGCACCAAGTACATCTTGAAGAGAGACGATACCAGATCAGAGTCAAAGGATCTTGCAGGTTCAGAGGGAGCCAGTTTGCACATGCAAGGAGGTAGACATATTATGAGACTCAGAGGGAGCAGTCCCAGTATGTGAGTTGGGTCATAACATGCAGCAGATGGAAGTGTTGAAAAATTCAAAGCTAGATTTGTGGCTCGTGGCTTCTCTCAGAAAGAAGGATTTGACTATGACGAGATCTTTGCTCTATCAAAATCATTATCTCTTTTGCTTCAGTTTTTGATTGGAAACTTCACCAAATGGATGTTAAGACTGTCTTTCTCAATGGTGAAGTTGAGCAAGAAGTTTATATTGAGCAGCCTGAAGGTTTCGTGATCCATGGAAAGAATCCCATGTCTGCAAACTCAAGAAAGCCTTGTATGGATTGAAACAAGCTCCAAGAGCTTGGTATGGCAGAATTGACAATTTTTCTCCAAAGTCATGGGTTCTCCAAAAGTATAGCAAATCCTAATCTTTATATAAAGATTGTGCAGAATCATCCTGTTATCTTGGTTTTATATGTAGACAATTTGTTCCTTATTGGAGAGGAACATCTTATAGCTCAGACTATGAGGGAGTTATCAGCAGAATTTGAAATAAAAGACTTGGGTCTTATGCATTACTTTCTTGGCTTAGAGGTGTGGCAAAAACCGGGTGAGATCTTTCTCTCACAAAGAAAGTATGCAGTTAATGTGCTTCGCAGATTTGGCATGATGGATTGTAAGTCCATGACCACACCTATGATCAAGCTACAGATGCAGATCTAGAAGACCCCACCGTATATCGTCAAAT
>JASDQU010883286.1:4560-32847 GCA_032191745.1 Picea mariana
GATGGATTACCGTGTCCATTATTCTTTGTCTAGTGTGCCTCCATTTCACTAGTATGTGTGTGTCTTCATTATGTTTACCGTCTCCACTCTTATTTGTACATTATTATGCCTAAATTTGGTTCCTATATGTATTTGGCCATTATGTGTTACCGTATCCATTTTTCTTTGTCTATTATGTCTTGATTTCACTAGTATTATGAATATCGTGTTCATTATTATTTATCTATTATGTCTTCATTTCATTAATGATGCAAGAGAGTCATTGGAAAAATGATGATACTCCTCAGAACAATAAGCAATAAATAAGGTGATGACGTGGAAGTATGCTTGATTATGTGGCAAAGTGATGTTGATGTGGATGATAAGGTGGAAATGATGTTGTCATAGATATGTGGTGGGATGGTGATGATAACATGGCTAGTGATGAGGTGGATGGATTGATGTGGAAGATGATTATGGATTATTGCACACGATAGATGGTGGTTGGATAGATGAATTATGATGTGACATATTCCCCATTCCCAACTTGATGATATTAGAGTGAGAATAAATGGTTGAGGATATGTTGGAGTAATCCTAGACCTATCAGGGTAATCCAAGTTTAGGGATAGCAATGCTAGAATGGATAAGAACCTCCAATCCCTAGTTGTACTAGCCTAAGCTAATCCCATCACTACAAGGAAAATACTCTCTAATGAAGGTTATAACGGAGGTTTTGAGTGTTACAAAATTGGAAAAAATTATCAGAAAGAACTCTGGGAAAACATTCATTTTTGGTAGTGGATGTTTTTACGAAGATTATAATGGAACTTCATTATAACTAAAAAAAACTAGGTGAGTTGATTTTTTAGTGGATTTTTTTCTATTCATTATGCTTCATGGACTATACACATCGGTACATTCCCAAACATAAAGCATCGGTGCCTACATTACACCAAAAGCATTGAGAGAGCCTAAAATATTGGGGCACTAGTGCGTTTATACAAATAATGACCCGGTCCTTTAATAAAAACAACACACTGGCCGAATCTATGATATCAAGCACCGATGCATTCTTTAAATTAAATCACCATTGCTTACAATTATAAGAAATCATTGGGGTTGTCCAAAAACGATTGGGCCACTGGTGCTCGTATAAGTAATAATGCATCAGTGCCTTAATAAGAATAAGGCACTGGGTGAATCTATGATACCATCACTAGTGGTTAAAAAGAAAACCCTACCATGGCATGATATTTAGAATGCACTGAAGAGGAAGTGTGATACAGAAGCACCGATGTGTTTATTAATTAAACATGCCAATAAAGGTTTTTTATTATTATAATTGTTGGTTAAAATAGTATTAAGATCGTCTTTGGTTCCTTGTATATCATCGCTGGTGTGAATTTAATTACGACACCAGTGTGTTTTATATTGAAATGCACTAGTGTTGTTTATCATTAAATGCCCTGGTTGTCATTTTCTCTTTTTAGAAACACCCACCTGTGACAATGCACAATTATTGTTATTTTTTAATTCCATTGTTCATAAAAAAATTGACATATATATTATAATAGTATTCATATAAATTAAATTTTGATTAGTGAATTTGGATATGATGTTTGGATTATTTTTTTATATCATCATATTTTGCATCTCTTCATTATAATATTTAATCATCCATATATTTAATCAATGATGTAACATTTCACATCAACATTGGACAACGCAATAGAAAAAAATGAAACATATTTTATTATATATGAATAATAAGCTCTTTGTAATACAAAATTGATCGAAACATATTAGTAATCCCTTGTCTTTTAATTGGGACACTATGTCCATTACATTAAACAAAATGTCTTATTTTCACAGACAATTATTTCAAAAAATACAACAACTTGCATTGATATCCAAATATATTGATCATCAAATTTCTTCGTTGGAACGGTTGCCAGTTGGCTTATTTGATCGAATGTTTTGTTGATTTTCTCGATTGTTTTACTCTTCTTCAAATGATTCCATCTACAAAAATAAAAATAAACTGTAATGAGTGTATCTACATTGGTGAGAATAATGAAAATTTAAATAAATAATATACATGAATGTAAATTGAAAAGTGACATACCATAGCAAGAATTGAGTCCCGAATGATACACATTTTTTCAAAACCAAATATCATGCCTTCTGTCAACAACTCTTTTGTTGGCACATTTTCATACTTTGTTTCCTGCAAGTTTTATACCCCATAATAAATCATAGATTTAATATAAAAGATTTTTTTTGTTCCATTAATTATAAAATGAGAGAAGTAAAACAACATAAGATACTTACAAGTTCCACAATTAATTTTTTATATTCTAACATATACTCACAACCCTTACTTAACCCAATGTCAATCAATTATTGTGATGTCTCTTCTTTGTATGTTAGCACGTATTTGAAGACATTCAAGGATGGTTGTTGTAAAAACAATTAACATATACAAAAATTAAATATTAAGTTAATGTTATAAGGAAATAGAAATTACTCATAAAAATTGCTATCAACAATTTTCTTCCTTGTAGTCATGTTTTATGTACTGAATGGGTTTCATTTTGTTTTCTTTTCTACAAGAAAATACTTGAAAATTAATATTTAATGCTAAATTATTTATTTATATGTACCTAATTGAAAATTTCAATGATTTCATACATTTGAAGCACGTTGTTGTTGAAATGAATCCTTCAACGATGCAATTATGTTCATTTCTTTTACCATCTCCTTGTACATTTTTTTTGAAATTCGTACCATATTTTGGATATCAACTCATTGATCCTTTGGGATTTTCATAATCTTTCTAAAAAAAGTAAGATGACAACAAAATATTTTTATATTGATATATGAAAACTAAATATAACAAAATTGATATTAATAAACGAATGGTTTGTAGTAATATATACATATTCTATAAAAAACATTTTTAGGAATATTACTTTTTGAATGATTATTTTTTGATGTTGTATGTTTTTTCTATTGCAAGTCTGACAGGTCTCATTGACCATTTCTCTGGAAACGCTTCATGTAGTTTATATATAACCTGGTTCTTGGAATCATTGGATTGATTTATGTATTGTAAGTGTAAAGTACGTCTATATGTTTGTTCCACTATATCCCTCATAGTTTTGTGAAAAAAAATCCCCCTTTCATTGACCTCCAACACCACTACACATGAACTAAGGACCAATTCATCATCACTTACATCCTCTATAACTTTATTTTCTTAGGACGACATTGTGTTCCTTTGTTGTTGGTACCTATAGAACATTAAACATATGTGAATTAATAGATTCTTTGAAACATGTTATCTAATATTTTTAAGTATATTATTAACGAAAATTGAAAAATTAACTCATATTGAATAGAATTTTTTCATTATCTCGATTCTTCCTTTTGCAATTTTTCCATCAAGCTTTTACGCTCTTTTGCACTTAGATCACAAATAATCTTATCGAGATTCTTCAATTTATGGATATGGCAGACACACACTAACCAATACATATTATTTAAACTTACATATAGTTCAAACATATTAATTTTGTATAGAATTTACAAAGAACTTGTCTTTTTAACATATTAATTTTGTATAGAATTTAAAAAGAACTTGCATTTTTTGTCTTTTTGGATGTGTTATCATTCTGTCGATCATAATTTTTGTTACTTGAACTATTATCACACATTTTTTTATCAATATATATCATGTACCATTCAATACACAAGTTATTAAATATATTTTATAACTAAATCACATAATTTTCTGCAAAAAAATGTTTTTGGTGTGTTTTCATAAAATAAAAAATTAGTGTGTTCCATATATGAAGCACACCAATATAAAATATGTATTTTTAAAAAATTATAAATTACAACAGTGCGATATGTATCGTTATCAACACTGCTCCAATAGAAAAAAAAAATGAAAAATAAAAAAATACCATGAACAAACAAAATTACACATTGATGAACGTTTTTTTTTAATTATACTGCAGCATTACCGGTGTGTTTTATCTGAAAGTGCACCGAAGTGTTAGATTCAATTAGGCACACCAATTACCCGAAATAGTTTTTAAAAAAAATGTGACAGGGTCAAGAGGGTTTAGATCCGATGCATCAAATGTCAAACGTCTTTTATATGGAAACATAAACCCATTAAATCTAAAATGCCTAAAATGAAAAGTTGTAATTATGAAGTGATAGAGAGAGTTAAACCCTAAGGTGAAATTTTGCAATCACATGAGCAAGAAGAAGCAAGGGTTTAAGGTAAGTATTATTTTCTTTTTATTTCTTTTTTTGAATTTTAATTAAATCTAAATACAGATACAAATTGTAAAAAAACTTAATATGCAAGGTTTTGAGTGAATCACAAAACCCTTCAGATTCTGATTTTTTGAATAATTTCGTTGCTCCAAAAGGGTTTTGAATGAATCATCATACCCTTCCGATTATGATATTTTGAATAAGTCTCATGTTAAAAAGTATTGATTTGTTGCTCCACAGTTCTCCCCTGTATATCTCCGTTGGAAATCTCTCCCGTGCAAATTTTGGCAAAATAATAAAATATTGAATAGCTTAATACCCAAGAAAGATTTTATGAAAAGGGTTTCAAATGAATCACCATAACCTTCAAATTATGATCCTCTGAATAATCCTATTATTCCAAAGTATTATGTTGCTCCACAATGTTCTCATGTATGGCTCTCTTGCAAATATCTCCATTGTAAATTTTGGTAAAATAATGAAACAGTGAATAACTTTTTACTATTTAAATGACTTTATGAAATTAGATTTTAAATTCCCACTCATTTTTCAATTGTTAAAAAACCAAGTCGCACTTTTTTTTAAGTTTCTCAAAACCCTGGTGCATCTATTAATATAACACATCGGTGTGTTTTTGTATACAATGCATTGGTGCACTTAAACGTTTTGGAGCACCGATATCAGATAATTCTTTTTTATTTATTTATGAACCAGTGTGACTCGTAAGTAAACTCCATGGTGCTTTATATTTTTATATACGCACCAATGCGTATGGTTTAAATAAGAAAACCGTTATGCTTTCAAAGTTATCTGAATTTTTATTTGAACAAAAAATAGTATATTCATCTTAAGTTATCTTTTAGGATGAATCCACATGACTTGCAGTACTCTATAGTATACATTTTCCACTTAAAGTCACCTTATTCTTAAAACATTTTTGTTGATTTTGCTCAAATGCAGGAAGAAAATCTTATAATATCAAATGTCCAATTCTTCAAATTCTAGCATGTCCCATATTGCTCAAATTCCATTGTGGAGTTATCCCTTTCCATCTCCAGTAAGTTCGTATTTTATTTATATTTTGATTATCTAATTGAATTTAATTTTTTTATCCTTGTCAATCTGAATAAAAATGTATCCGAATTTGTAGGATCCTTATTCATAATCAAGTTCAAAGGCAAATAATATTCCACCAATTCAAAAACATCGGAAGCTCTTATTAGGAGCAACATACCGCAAACAGTTGGTAGATGAAAATGGACAATCACTTTACGTTGTCAATAGTAACATGCCATCTTCCAGCCACAATCCTAGGTCAGCAACGGTAATAATTAATGTTGGGTATAATGTGATTTGAAAAAACCAATTGCATAGTGCTTACTAATATCATCGATGTATTAATGTTCAATATTTTTGAAATTAGGATTATGATGATAAGTGACCTACCTATCATCTTCCGTTGCACCCCACTACAATGTCAAATCGAGAGAAGCATGCAATAAGAGCACAAATTAGAGAGGAAGCATACCAAGAATGGTTCAATCAACCACCTATTCAATTCCCATTATGTCCAGATTCACCAATTATGAATGACTACAACAATAGGAGTTCTTCACAAGTTGGCATTGGAATCAATGAAATAGAGGTTGGTATGGATGATTATTTACGGGATACAACTTCCATGGAGACAATGTTGTTATATGCATTCTAGAACAATGCGAGAGGGGATGATGCTCTTATCACTGATACCTTATTCGAAAGTCTGAAATCTTCTTCCACCACCCCTCTCTTTATACCTAGCTAGTCAAAGTCTACCCACTTGGGGGAAACAATGTTATTGTACAACTTGAAAGCAAAGTTTGGCATGTCAAACGTATGTTTCTCAACAATATTGAGGTAGTTGACCATCATTAAGTCCCTTATAATTTTATAAACATTGTCATACAATCAACATGAAAAACGATCGATTTTATGAACATTAAATGACATTGTACATTTATATTTCCCATTAACTGCAGGTTATTCAAAGATAAGGTACTTCTGAAGGATAATGTCTTTCTTGGTAGTTGTGAAGAGGAAAAGAAGATATTGAAAATATTGGGTGTTGAGTACATATCATATCATGCATGTCTGAATGATTGTATTCTATATAGAGTAGAATATGCAGATAAAGAGATATGTACAAAATGTGGGCATGAAAGATATCATAAATCAAATAAAAAGGGTAAATCACATGTTCCTCCTCATAAGATATTGAGGCACATGCCTATAATCCCAAGGATTCAAAGGCTCTTTCGTTGCAAATAATTAGCTCTGTTGCAGGGATGGCATGTCTCACATAGAAGTGAGTCAAGATTTATGTGAATCCCAACAGATTCAATAGCCATGAAGCATATAGAGGACACATGGCCTGAAAATTCAAGGATGAAGTACAAAGTCCACAACTCAGCATAGATATGGATGGAGTCAACCCATATTCCCTCCAAACCACCAACTATTATGTTTGGCCTATAGTAGTGATCAATAAAAATACCCCCCCATGCTTTTCTGTGAAGACTAAACATCTTATGTTGGCTCTTATAGTCCCTGGTAAAATAAAAGTGAAGAATATGGATGTCTACCTACAACCATTGGTAGATGAATTGAAGGAATTATGGGAAGGGATACATGTATACGATGTATCAAGATCCATCACAACAAATAGGAGTTTTACATTGAATGGAATATGTGCTTACACCACACATGATTATCCAGGCTTAGGAGTTTGCTCTGGTAAATTACATGTTTATTGATTTGTTTATATACGTAACAATATATTTTGGCATATTTAATTCGTTGTGATTGTTCTGATGTTCGATGCTAACATAATTTGTATACATTAATAATTTTGCAGGTCTTGTAACAAAAGTCTATCATGGATGTAAATGTTTTGGACCTTGTCTGAAGGCTAGGTAGTCCAACCACCTACGAAATCCAGTGTATGACTGCTCCAAGGTATTCCTCCCAGAATAACACCTTTATAGAAGAGTAACATCAGTTTTCAACGGTAAAACAAAGAGAACCCAAAGGCCTGCAATAATGACACCAACAAAATGGCTTAGAGCATATGAGAGAGAGAAGGAGAAATATATTATAGAAGTGTTCGATTCAAATGGGGATCCTATGTTCGATGATCCATAATTATTTGACACCTATGTTGAGAAATTTCCCATTGGGGTGATAAGAGAATATTTCTTTTATGAGCTCCTATATTGGAAGCATCTTAAGATTTCCCACTTACTAGATCCAATGGATATATTTAAAAATGTTTCATATTATTTATGGAGGCACATATCATCAAAAGAAAGTGACACATTGGCTGTTAGGATAGATATTATTTCTTCAAAAAGTAAAAAGAAACATTGGCCAATAAAAGAAAGTAGAGGAGAGGTCGGTCTCTCTTGGTATTTCAATCCTAACACATTGTAAAACATTTTTTTTTAAATTAGTTAAGGCGATGTGTATGCATTCCTTATATGCACCAATGCATTTAAGTAATAGAGACGCACCTCCCCACCATTTTTTTAAAATTGACACACCGCCCTACCGGTGCGTTATGACTACCCTACGCACCACTTAAAATAAAAACAAATTAAAATCCTCTTCAAAAAGTAAAAAGAAACATTGGCCAATAAAAGAAAGTAGAGGAGAGGTCGGTCTCTCTTGGTATTTCAATCCTAACACATTGTAAAACATTTTTTTTTAAATTAGTTAAGGCGATGTGTATGCATTCCTTATATGCACCAATGCATTTAAGTAATAGAGACGCACCTCCCCACCATTTTTTTAAAATTGACACACCGCCCTACCGGTGCGTTATGACTACCCTACGCACCACTTAAAATAAAAACAAATTAAAATCCTAACACGATGTAAAACATTTTTTTTTTTAAATTAGTTAAGGCAGTGTGTATACATTCCTTATATGCATGGGTGCTTTTCAGTAATGGTGACGCATCGCCCTGCAATTTTTTTAAAATTGATGAGTATGAAAATTTGTAATTTTTTATCTAATTATTTCGGGCAGTGTGTTCAAGTCGTTCGGCTCACACCATTCGGGGTGCACACAAAGAATATACAGGGACCACCATGAAAAAAATGCTAATTTTTTTATAGTGATGTGTTTGTAAACATGAATGCATCGATGTGCACGCTTACTAACACATCGCGCGAAATAATTTATCTGATTCGCGCAGTGCATCATGTACCATAACAAACCGGTGTGTTAGAGGTACTAAGACGTACCGTCGAATAGCTATATAATTTTGCGTGGTGTGTCGATAAATGGACACGTCAGTGCAATCATGTTTACCTATGCTTCACCAAGATATTTAACATTATGTTACAATGCACCTCGTAAATCTATAGGGTGCACCAACCGTATTGTGAGCCGAATGTCTCAAACGCACTGCGTAGAAAAAAAAAACAGTGAAAAATTAACTCAGTTTTAAATTTTAATCCGCTAAAAACTTAAGTTATAAAGAAACAAAGATATTATCTGGACTTTTTTCGTCGAGGAAGTATGGTTGGAACGTAGATAAAAAATTAAATTTTCCCACTGTTTGGAAAAATTTGAAAGCCACACACAGAGCAACAAACAGAGGGAAGGAAAGCAAGGGAAGCACCAATGGCAGGGCACTTTAGAGAGGAAAAAGTTACATCGATGCTTTTGATCTCCACAACACTGAAAATGGTAAAAATGAATTTTACAGCAGGGAATTTTTTTATTAAACCCTATTCTGGTGCACTTGATGACTAAATGTGTAGGTGCTAAAATATTTACGTAGCACAATGGATAATAGTTTTTACAAATAACCCAAACACGGTGTGCCCATTTAGAGCATGTGTGCACATCAGTGCATCCAGTTACTATGGAGCGCACTGGTGTATATATTTTTTGTATAAAATTCTATAATGGCGAGTATTTTTTGTATTTAACCCTGTTACAGTGCGGTCGATTATTTGATGCAATGGTGTGTTTGGTGTTATATAGGGCACCAGTTATTTTAAAAAAAGAACCCTAACATGGTGCTCCCTTTGGAGAAACAGTGCACCCCGATGCATCAGTATGCTATGGAGCGCACCAGCGTATATTTTTTTAAATAATCCTACAATGGTGTGTAAATGTTTTTATTTAACCATGTCATAGTGCGCTCTATTATTAGTGACACTGGTGCGTCTGGTTTTAACTAGTGCACCAGATTATATATTTTTTTTAAATAACCCTTTCACGGTGCATCCGTTTAGAGCACATGTGTTGACCAGTGCATCAGTATACCACAGGGCGCACCGAAGTATATATTTTGAAATAATCCTACGATGGTGTGTATTTGTTTTATTTAATCATGTCATAGTGTGATTATTAATGAAACACCCCAGTGCGTTAGGGTGTTATAAATGCACCGGTGCAATGTATTTAAAATATACACATAATTATGCTTTAAAAGTTATCAAATTTTTTATTTTCCAGTAATATAGATTAGAATTTTTCTAGATTGGTCATCTTGTAGAATCAAGGATTTGGTGAACTCCCAACTATATTATAAATGGGAAATGATTATAGTTTAGGATTTTGAGAAACGGTTATGATCAATGATGGAGATATCAAGGTTATGATCATTGACGATAAGATCACACATCTTATGATCATTGACGATGAGATCATTCAAGTTATGATCATGGACAACGATATCACGCAAGTTATGATCATTGACGATTATGCAAGCTGGTTATGATCATTGATAGAGAGATCACACAAGGTTATAATCATTGACGATCATGATAACGACATGGGAAGGGAGATCCATACGGTAGTAGGTACCCATGGAGAAAGATTCCCATCGTGGACATCATGGTCATAATAATTCAAATTGTCATCATAATCACACACAATTATGAATTAGTAACTAATATAGATTAGAATTTTTCTAGACAACCTGTTAGTTGGGATTTCACCAAATACTTAAGTCTACAACATGATTCATATGATTATAGATTAGAATTTTGAGAGACTACCCATACTTTAGACTCAAGTATTTACAAATGAAATGCCTATACTTTAGACTCAAGTCTTTACAGATGAAATGAAGACAAAAAAATTCACAGAAATGCTAAGGAAAAAAATCCCTCTCCCTCTCCCTCACCTCCCAATATCGTACAAAATTGTACATGTCAACCCTCTACTCCTCCTATTGCTACTTCTCTCTCAGATGATGTTTCTTCATGATTAAGAATATGGCCAATAATTTTTTTAATTTAACCCTTTTACAATGCGCTAAAAAACTAGTCGCACCAGTGTGTCGTTATTTATGTAGCGCACCAGAATATTTGTTTTCAAAAACCTTACCACGGTGCACCATTTTTGGGGAGAAACCATCCACACCGGTGCAATTGTTTAATTAGCGCACCATCGTATATAAAAAAAAAAAAATAATACTGCCACAGTGCACAATTTTTAAGAGAAATTGTGCGGTCTAGTGCGTCATTATTTCTGTAGTGCATCGAAATATTTTTTTGTTTGAAATAATCCTACTACGATGCATTAGTTTTGCAAGCACTGATGCATCATTTGTATAAACCGCATCGGTGTGTTATATATTTATAAATGCATCGTACAAAAACATCTTCTAAAACCTCTGCTCATTCACTTTCGCTAGTATCCTCTGTTATAAACTGATTTTTTGGATATTTTAATAGGGGCATCCGCAAAAAAAATCCACTAGAGGGTCTTTTCCTTGTAGTACATTGAGTTTCCAACTATGATATCATGGAGTAATGACATTGAAGAAATAATTGTAGTATGTTGGGGTGAGCCCATTTGGGGCTCAACGATGATGGAAACTTATAAATTCCCAAGGATTTATTGGAGTATCCCTGTAACGACCCCTCTGTTATGACAACAAACAACGATGTACAATAGGTAAACATTTTTTTTTAGCATGAGGAATTTAACGTCAAGACATAATTCATAGAAAGGCACAATCAACACTACCTCATAATTAAAAGCATTACAAGTGACACACCATCGAAATAAAAGACACAAATCCAATGCATTAACATAAATAACAATGACACATGTTCAATGCATAAACATAAATAGCGACTCATTTCAGCACATCACAATTATCCGAAGAAAAATATAAATAATGATCAAGCAGACACTGAATATGAAATAACTACCTACCCAACCTGTCTTGCATGGTTAAGACCTCCAGGACACATAAGAAACTCTCAAGCCCAGGATTCATCCGATTGATTTTGACCATTTAAGGTCTCAGGGCTAGAGACTATTCTGAGGAACAAGGTGTCTAAATCCTGCTAATCCAATCAAGCCGACAATCAACTAGATCAATCAATCAATCTTAATCATCAATTAACCATGGCGCAAGAGAAATCATCAACCTTATTTTCATGGCGCGCGAGTAATCTAATTACATAACCCAACATACATCAACATTAATTTCAAGACACAAGATTAGGAAAATTCATAACCGATCATACATCAACATTTAATATGTGGCGCAAAGAAATATAACCACTCAATCATTTATTCATTAACATTATTCCAAGGCATAAGAGATCTAATCACTTAATCATCTATACACCAACATTATCCCATAACGCAAGGAAGGCTAATCACTTAATTATTGATTCATTAACATTATTCCAAGGTGCAAAGAGATCTAATCACTTAATCATCTATACACCAACATTATCCTGTAACACAAGGAAGGCTAATCACTTAATCATTTATTCATTAACATTATTCTAAGGCACAAAGAGATCTAGTTACTAATTCAACTATGCTTCAACAACGTTTAATGACACAACAGGATATTCTACTAAACCCTATCATTTTTCAAGCAACAATGTGTGTAAATGAGGAATAGGATATTCATAATGATAATTAAATCAAGAGCACAATACAAACTTAATCTCATGTAGAATAACTATACATCTCATTTTGATGGACATATTCTAGGAGTATGTGAGGGAACGCCAAATTTCATATTCATTATGAGAACCCATGCGAGAATGGATCCTCTCAACCATACAAAATTTAACACTACTTACATTACGTATCCATCTATAATTAATAAAGAGCATTCTTCAACATATCTAATGGAGAATTTAATGCTTGCATAACCCTCCTTAAGGGACTACGAGGGTCAACCATAAAAAAACAAGAAAAGGATCCCAAACCAAGAGAGATCATTTTCAAGCAACAAGATATCATCACAATGAGTTTTTGTTATCCTTCTTATGTATCCCTTTAAAAGTTTTAGGCAGATCTCAGTCACCGTATAGTGATTAAATAAAGGGGGTTCACTGCAGTCCTAAATCCATTCGAGAGTTAAATTGTTTAAGAAAGGAAAGTGGGGTAAGAGCCATGAAATGGATTTTACAAGATAAAAAAAGATTGTATAAATACCATCGCATAAATACCTTCCTCATTGTAAAAAGCTATCATACAAGGGATAACACGATTCCAACTGTAGGTATACAGATAGTGGTAGGTTTTACTTCAATGTGGCCTTTAATGAGAGGAAAACTATCGAATAGTATGATACACCCCTCTTCTATGAGTTGCACCTCTACAGACTCATCATTTATATAAGATGAAAAAGCCATGTTCAATGTCATCATTACCCAACATTAACAGACCTACATTCGAGTGCAGTTAGTTGATTTGAAAGGGAGCATGCACAACCCCAATTTTTCTTCATCTGTTCCCGTACATAAGACAATTCTTAAAATATGCAATTGTTATAAAATAGCAGCAGTATGAGTCCATGCAATGCACTAAACGCATTAATGAAACAAGGAATTTTTTTCTCTAAAAAGAACCAACTTAATGGTTGATGGTTGTGTACTGAAAACTCAATTCCAAACATCGAGGAGGTGGCACAATGATTTGGCTCACCAAGACAGGGGTTCACACATAGAATTCCATTGGGATGGCGATGATTTAGGGCTTCAGGCAGCAGGGGTGCAAGCTATGGCGGTTCTGATCATACGAAAACAAGACACATCGTTGAGGCTAAGCTTCTACGCGGTAAGTAAGGTAACAGAGGTCCCTCATCGTCATTGAACCAACAACTAAAAACTGGGCAGATCACTAGTTGGGTAGCACCCAACGACACCCCAGCCAACACCAGAGTTAAACGCACTCGAAATCAAAAACAATTTGTCAGCACTCCGTAATTGGGTCCTGGATCGAATAGCTGTTCAGGAAAAACACATCTATCTCAGAACGTAGTTTAACACACACAGGCGCCGCGATATTGGCCTTCCTTACCCAAGGGAAATTTACCTAGCAAGAATTTCAGGCTGTAAGAGGAATACGTAAGTCTCCCACAGTTTTTAAGGACAACACAATAGGGTTCGGATCGGTGCATTCTGTCCAGGAAAACGCCAAAAGTAAAAAGGTTCCACACAGTACGCTAAATTAATCCCTTTGCAATTTATAAATTTGCTAGCGGGAAGGCGCCAAGGGTAAAATCGTCTATGAACTCGTCCAGGAACTACATATATCAAACGTATTTTGCTCCACTATGTGCCTAATTGTTCACTCTAAGGAGCATGGTTGTCGTAAAGGAAGAAAAACCAATTTTTGGAAGGGTAAAAACTGGCAGCGACTAGCATTACAAGTGAAGGAAAATCTTCGTCTGTTGGGAAGGGACGAAAATCTTCGACTAGCACATACCATCGATGAAAATGTCCAGATGCACTTCAGCGATGGCGTTCCTCTGACTTCTCGCCTTCTAATAGTTGAGACTTCACCGGTACCTCCCAGCCAATGCTAGGGGTACTCTTCTTCCCTCTTAGCCCCCCCGAGCCGCAAAGGGGCCACACACACACAACTAGAAATCATCTAGCTCCTAGCTCGCCTCGCAAGGTAGAGCCATGATTCTCTCTCAAGCTGGGTATCCCAACTCTCACAAGTAAAACCAGTCAAAAATTATGCAGCATAAATTTATCCATAACCAGTGTGATCCCTTTTTTCCCTTTCCTCCATTTGCTTTATAGGATTTTCCTTAATGACACAATGTCACTTGCCCATTTAATTCACTTTTTAAATAATTAATTAAGAATTATTCCCCCATACACTTGTCACCCTCTCCATAAGTTGCACAAGAAAATTCATAATTTATTTTAATTAAAAGTCAATTTTTCTCATCCATCCGCTCCTTAAATTACTCCTAGTTGTCTATTTATTCCCTTTAATTCCAATTAATCACTGACACCTTACTAATTCTGAGTTGAGTTAAAATTGGATTTTTATTTAGTTAAACTAGTGTTAACTAGACTCTAGATCTCTTTCTATGCGTACACAATATCTCCTCCATGTTTCTTTCTTATTTAAAAAAATCTCTTTTAATAATTTCTTACATCTATATGCCTTAAATCAAATCATTAGGATCATTTCAATTTACTTGATTCTTGAAATTATTTACCTCATTCTCCTTTTTCTTTAATTATTAATTTCAGTTTAACCTCTTTACAAAAATTATGCTTAGACTGAATTAAATATATTTGCAAATGCTTAGACTCTTATAGGGATTTATAATTAATAATTTCAATCCTTAATTAATTAATTGATTGATTGATAGATCTGCCAATGCTCAAGATTTTACAAGGTTAATTATTCGCTCAGGGTTTTCTAGGCCATCTAGATTCATTGACTCAATTTTTATTCACGCGTCGTGCCCTTCAAGACGCACTTTGTGCTCCAAGGGTGCCACTCACTTTTGATTGGTTTTGGTAGTTGTCCAACCCCTAGAGTCAGCACTCCATTTGGGCGACCTTATGAGAGACTAAGGGATTCTAAGGAATAAAGAACCTGGCTTATTGTGCACCCCTTAGAAATCTTCTTGAGCGACTATCTCATTCTGCCCTCATGGCATCGTGGACCTCTCGAACTAGGTAATCGTTAACCTACAATTCAAGCCACGATTGAGAGTGCTAGTAGGTTTTGACAGGGACGCTGCCACAACTCTTCCTCAATATTTGGTCTATGTGCATGGCCCCTTTACTCCTTATGTGAGTCAAATTAACAAGAAATCGCCAGCGTGCATCCATCAACAAAACATTGTCAACGATCCATATACAAAATCATATTATAATGGATCACATGTCACATATGCATAATGAAATACTCAAACCAATAAAATCCACTCCCTGACTCAATAAGAAGTCCCAGGAGGTCCATTAATGTTCTCGGCATCCACAATCTGTCAAGTGTCCTGCACACTCATGGGAAGCTCGTCAATAGCATCTGTCAATACATAGATATCAAATAACATAATATCATAATCCATCAACATCATCACAAAATCCAAAAGAGAAACCATAACCATGTACTATAACCGGATCACTTGCACGCAAGTGTCTTCAAAGTATATGTCAATAACATGTGCTCGCAAGAGAGGGATGTTACAATCCCCATATCTCCATTGGGGTAAACCTATCCGGGGCCAATTACATTAGGAGGGGAATTCACCAAAAGGTCCTGATTGCACTATTCAAGGACCCACCATAACATTTTGGCACTGCCCAACTAAGGATTATGCAAAGTCACCCCAAGCTTATGTTGAGATAAGCCCATAGAACCCCCAACTACATTAGCTACGGTAATCCACACCCAAGCCCGATGGTATTAGTTAGGGGATTTCCATAAAAGGACCAGTTGTGTGGGGAAGAAATTCAACATAGGAAAAGGAATTGTGATGGTGTTGACCAGTCTTATGGTGCCACGTGGTAGGATATAAGAACATAAAAAATGTATACCTAGGTAAAGAAGATGAATTCCAAGTAAACAAAATTTATGGGAATGCAATAGAAAAGGTGAAAGGAATAGTTGCAAGCCGTGAGAAATTGAAAAGACAATGAGGAATTAAAAGGAAAGGCATCCATGAAGGTAGTTATAGTCTACAAGAAGATACATACAATAGTCAATCAAGAGAATAGGGGGTGCTCCAAAGGTGAAGATGAGTAAATTTTTCCATGGCCCACAACTTGGTAGCCTAGTGAGGTTTTTAATGAGAAGAAGTGTGCAAGAAGGTGAGTTCATTATCATTTAAAAAAAAAACTATAGAATGGTTATAGAGATAGATAGATCTATCATGAAAAAAAAAATTCCCTTTTGGGTTTCCATTTATTAAATTCTATATTAATATGAATGTTGTTGTAGTTTTTTTATTAATGGATGGAGTATTTCCTTTTGCCATGTATTTGAATGTTCTAGATGAGAATAATTTTTTTTTGTACTTTGATATGGTAGGAGAGGTCTTTCTCCCTCCACTAAGTGGTATCAGATTTAGTTACCACTATGGGAGGTGAAAGTTGGTGCCAAAGTAGAGAAGAAGAACCAATAACAGGAAGAAATGATCAAGAATAGAATTGAGATATTGATGAAAAAATATAGTAGATTTATAAATCTACTAGTGAAGATGAAGAAGTTTGCAAGAGAAGTGTTGTAAAGAAAGTGGCAAACTATTATGGTGAGTGAAAAGAAAGACTCGTGATTTTATTTTATGAAGAAATTAATATGATGACATAATTATCACTCAAGGAAGTTTGCATGTGGTTGTGAATAATTGAGTTGGGGAGAGATGTGACATAGCAGTGCAAAGATTCCATGTTGTGTGGTTTCAAGAAAGAGTGATTGGCTACACCAAAGGAACCTTTGTATACTACACGAAAAATAGGGAGTGAAATTATTTGCAAGGTCATGAGTTAATTTAGATCTTGTAGGAAATGAATGGATGAGAATCCCATGAGAAATTCTTATGGTGATGAAGAAAGAGAGACATAGATGACAATAGAGATATGATATGTAGTGTATTGTAGTAGAAGAAGAGTAATGAGATGGGATCCTTGATTTTAATGATATTTTAAAGTTCAAGTATACAAAAGTGAAATAATTGATGAAGTTGATTTGAAATGGATCACTATATAATTTGTCATCTATTTTGGTATTTTATAAGTGGAAAATTGGAGCTATTGTCTTGTAGGGCCAATTTTATGGTAGGTCCTATCTTGGTGATTTTGGGTCATAAAACTTATGGAGCACACTTGAGGTACTAATTGGTCATCTTTAAGGTAAAAAATGTATGCAAATTATCTCTAGTCTCTTGGAATTGTTTTACATATTGTGAGATTTATCATGGTGCAAAGATCTCCTCAATCAAAGTTTGCATGAGGAAGTTATGTCTCATGCAAGTTGACCTATTCTTTTGACCAGAATGGTACTGAGTGGATGCCACATCAACTCCCATTACTCACAAATGTGGAGATAATCATGTGTGCACTTTCAAAAAGATTCTAAAGGATCATGTTACCCCTCATATTAGCATGAGTGATAAATTGTGATTTTCATTGTTCTTCATGATTATACTTGATACTCATATGAATGGTTGCGATATGTTCTTTGATGCTATGTTACATCATTGGTGGTTGGATTATAATTATATATTCATGGTTTGACCTAACATATCACTAATAAAAGAATAAAGGGAACATGATGTGATTCTAATTTATGATGACGAATTTATTATTTAATCTTTGTTTCTAATAGTCATGTTAAATCTTCATATTTCTCATTAACCCATATAAGTGAACAAGATTGTTCTAAAATGAACCACTCCCTTTCATGATGAAGACATACCTAGATTAAATAATGAACTCCTTTTTGCACCTTATAAAGCATGCATGTTATAAAGGCAAATTCAATATTATTATATCAATGTTGTGGCCACCTCCTTTATTATTAGTGCCTGCCAAGGAGACTACACTGATTAGTTAACTCATTCACTCCACATTTTAGTTGTATTTTACTAAAATTTTATATGTCAAATCTAATCTTAAACAAAACAAATAAATTTTTAATATAATAAAACAACTTATTTTTTAAACGTTTGATTGGTTAATCGATTCAAAATCTTATTACAAACTTCAGGGAGTTCAAAGTTTAAAATTAATTATACAAGATAATTTATTTAATTATAATATACCATCCAACCTACACTTGTACTATGAAATCTAAAAACTTCATTAAGCTTCAAGAGGCCCATTTCTTTAATTTCCGTTCATTCATATATCCAGAATTTTTAGTTAACCATTTCATTTTCGTGACGTCATCATCGCTCAGTTTATTTTTCTTTTACTTTTACGGAATCTCGGGCACAACTGTTCAAGCAACTTTTGTGTTTTGGACTTGTGCTTTTATAGGTTGTCTTTTGCACAACTGTTAAGTAACTTTTGTCTTTTAAATCACTTACATCAAACAAAATTTGAGCAACGCTTTGATAGTGACTTTTTCTATCACCGTTATTACAGCTCCATTAAATTAACTTTGATAGTGACTTTTTTCTATCACGGTTATTACAATTTTATTAAATTAACTTGACAATATAATTATAATTTTAATTTTAATGTATCAGGAATCAAATTAGTGATCAACAGTAAAATTTGGACAACCTTTTGATAGTGAACTTTTCCTATCACCATTATTACAAAGTCCTAGATTTTGATGACGTGGATAAGTAAAATTAGCAGTAATATAACTTGCTTTTAAGTCTTAGATTGTGATGACTTGGATAAGTAAAATTAGGAGTAATATAAGTTGCTTTTAATTCATTTAAAAGCAATAAGGCAAGTTATCCATAATATAATTTTAGTCAAGTAATAATTTTAATTAATAATTTCCATGTAGTGCTTATGTGTATGATTTTTTTCTATCTAAATTTTTGGTGAATCAAGGAAATCTAAATTTTATATTGAAATATTTATAATTTGATATTAAAAGTTTCTATAATTTTACAAATTGATATGACAATTTAGCATATTCAATTTTAAGAGTTATAAGATAAATGTTTTGAGTTTTTAATATTTTATTAGAAGTGGCAAAACTAATGAGATTTGTTTAATTTTAAAAATTGATATAACAAATTTAATATATAACATATCATAACACTTAACTTGTGTTGAGGGTTTGCAATTTTTTTTAGGTGACAAAATTAATAATAATTTAGTGGTGAATTAGTAGTGAGAACAATCATTACTTACTATTCCAAATGCAAATAAGTTAAATCTTTAAAATTATTAGAATAATTGGTAAATTGATTTATAAAAGGATAGAATTTTATTTTTACTATATATTAGTTTTGGATTTTAGATTTTTAATATATTTCCTTCAAATTTATTTTAGAATCAAAACAATTATTACTTGCTAGGTTGATTTTTTAATTTAAAATAATTGATAAATTAATTTATAAAAAGATAGAATTTCATTCTTACTAGATATTATTTTTGGATTTTAGGTTTTTAATATATTTCCTTAAAAAAATTTAAGGAATCAAAAAAAAATTCTAATATATATTAAATATAATATACATAAATTATTAATATTACATAATCATGTTATAGATTAATATCACTTTCAATTACATATAATTATTATGTGAAAACATTTCTAGGTTCTAGGAGGCAAGTAGGCTCTAGTCCCTGCATTTTCCACAAAGAAGAATGAGACAGGTAGTCCCTGCATTTGCCACAAAGAAGAATGAGACAGGTAGTCCCAGCTAGTCCCTACCTTTTCCACAAAGAAGAATGAGAGGTATAAGTAAAATAATTGTAAGATATGTTTGGCCCACTCCACATTTGGAACTCTCGCTTTCATTCTTCACACCATCAATGTATGGCCAGTGATAATCAACTTATGAAGAGACTCACCTAGCCTAACATGTAGAAGTTAGTGATTTTTAATATTTATTAATCAATTAATTGATATAGCTCTAACATCATCCACTCATACAAATTTGGAGTAATGTTGTTTTTTTCCTAATCGTAGTATTGTCAGGGCCAAGACTTACAATAATAATAACCATTTCTCTTTCAGTTTATTAAAACTAATATGACAACACAGTTTCGTAGTAAAAAAAACATTTGATCAATAATTGCAGCAAAGCACGAAAGAGGACATTCATATGTATTTGATCTTTCATGGAGATGGAAGGCCTCTTAGGCTGACCTATAGATAATTTTTTTATTATGAAATCAAACATATTTTCATATCTGTAGTGTTGTCACATGAAATGGATATCTTCCTCACATTTTTATTGTGGGATAAATAGATTTTGGTCACAAATAGGAAAAAAATGACATTAGAGAGATTTTGTAAAAGGAAAAGAAAAAGAAACTATCCATCTGTACCCAATTTCACAATATTGTTTATGGAAAATGTTTCATTAGTCCCTTCCAATGGGACTATAGTGATGCGTTTTCCCATTGACTACATATTAGTTAACATGTTGACTACAAATTTATGGTGTTTTCCAATGTTTAACATTGTTTTATTGATTTTTTGTAATTTTAAAACAAGTATAAATCATTTTTGTGACTACATAATAGTTAGCATGTTGACTACAAATTTATGGTGTTTTCCAATGTTTAACATTGTTTTATTGAATTTTGTATTTTTTAAAAAAGTTTAAAACATTTTCTTGTATAGCTATTGATAGATGAATTGTACCTCTTTCGACAAGAATTTAAGAGGCTCTTTAATCCAAAATTAAAGATGCACGATTGAGTTTTTTGTCTGTGCCCAGTACTTCCATTTAAATCAAATCTAGTCTATGGCATCTGCAACTTTCAACTCCTTACATTTTAGATGTTGATAATTTGTGATAGGGTGTCAGATTCCAACATAAAATTTTGTTGAGCACGTTTCAGTGAGTGGTAGCGATCTCTTTACCTTAGAAAATCTTGATACCTTCAAACCTTGGCAAGCTGAAATTCTAAATTGTTCCAATATTTATATAAAACTATGATCAACCTCTGGTTCAACCAATCCAGTGTTTACGGAGTGGAAATCAAATTTGGAACCCCAAAATCTAAGATGTCGAGCTAGCATAAACCTCTAGATACATACCTTTCTCGAAAGGCTCTGTTCTGGATGTGGAAGATCTAGAAATACAAAATATGGATGTTGGAATCCGTTGGACATGGAAATAATCCATATGACTTTTTATTTAGAATCTTGGATCTGGATGATCCAAAGATACAAATATCCAAATATTTCAACAACTCCACTTAATAATTAAGACGAGATCTGGATGCCATGTCACATGATCCACTTCACAATGGCACACATTTCTATAACTTAACCTTCATTATTTTGTTGAGTTGTAATGTTCTATGGGTTGTGGGGTCTGCGATCCAACTAGTGGATGTTAGTTGTCTTTATCACATGAGAACCAATATGGCCTGGAACCTTTCCTGAAGTTCAGAGGCTCAATTCTCGATAACCTTTAACTCATACCCAATCCTCATTAGCTTTATCAAATACTAAAATATGGAGAGTGGAACCACTCATATGGGGATAAGACATCCGACTCTACCTTTAATCACTTTAACACTATAGCCCAGATCCAAATAATCCTGATAGTTCATAATTTAAGCGGAACCTTCTAACAGAGGAACCTTCCATCCAGGACGCAGGAATCCAAAAATCATTTTTCAACGGACTTTTAATAAAGTCTAGATCCAGATAGTCAAATATCCATAATTCTGGTACAACGAAACCGCCTAAATTCAACTCAATCGCTAATCAATCTGGTTTGTAATTCAATTTGATTTATTCATCATCTCTCAATTTTCACTCTGATCTCCAATCTTTCTATACCAATCGTCAACCACATGAATGCTTATAGGGTTTCAACACCCATTTAACACATAAAAATGCCCTTGCTTTCTGTACATAGATCCAAGAGAAAGTGATGTAGAGAAATAGAATTTTAGAAAATAATTAGATCAGCGTGGAACTATAACATGATAGTTGTACCATACTCCTATTCTTTGATTAATGTTAATCACAATCTTATACACCTAGAAATCATTGTGCTTTCATTACTCCTTCAAATAGATAAAAGAAAGGAATGTGATAGAATGGTGGACTAAAGATTTCATGTAGGATGTATATATTGGTTGACTGAAACATATATCTCCTGGAAATTATAATAACAACTACGGCTTACAAGGATTTTCACTCTCTTGCTTTTAAATTTTAGGTTGCGTGATAATAAAACCAACCCATGTATTCCTTTATAAATGACATAGCTTTGTGGCCACTAGCCCTCTAACAAAGACAATGAATGAGTGGACATATACAACATGGAAACTTAGTTCATTATTTGGCAAGGACTACACTTCCATGCAACACTTGTTAATATTAATAACTCAAGCAATGGAAAAAGGGGAAGTGACATCACCTAACTTGTTTTATGAATTGCTAATAAAGTTATGAAGACTTACGGTGGACATTTATCATATGGAAGTGAGAGACTTACGTTATTAATGTTAATGTAACAATCGTTGAATTCATGGATCCTCAAGAGCCATCAATTTCTAACAATTATCACATGGGAACCATGACATCAAGCCATGCTTCTTGGTCTACATAGGCTTCCATTTAATAGCACATGCAACATAAATTCGACGAGTTTCATACAACATGTGGGTGAGACATTTGGATGTGTGCCTTCACTTTAATATTTTCATGAATCCAATCCATTCCAAGTGCATGTAATGATTATGATAAGTATTTTGGAAACCGACTCCTTCCAAGGCAAGGAAAGGTGAGTTGATGGAGGCTAATTACTCATTGTTTAAGAAAAAGATCATCCACTTGGTTGGGAGTCAATTCGCCATGTTGAGAAAAAATTTAGGTTTTTTGGGTGGAACCCCCAAAAAAATCCGTACATGTTGTTGTTATCAGGATTTGGGGACCCTTAGGAAACGTATCAAAATTGGGATTCAGATCAAGACATTTTACGAAGATTTCAGGGATGTTCAGACAAATTTCGGGGATGTTCTGGACAAATTTTAGGAATTTTCTAGACAAATTTCAAGGATATTTTGAGAATATATCTTCAGTTTTGACAATAATGGAAATTGATTATTGGACAATATGATCATTTTTCTCAACCATTATTTTTGTATTACATCGAATCTAAATTTGTTGTATAAGTTGCATCTCAAAACATGGATTTTGTATGATGGGTTTCGATTTGGGTTTTGAGTTCTGGATTATTCTAGAAAGCGAACTTGTAGAGCGTTCCCCGCATAGAATATTTTTTGTATGGATATGAAAATGGTACATGGAATACTATATACTGTACTCTAACCAATACATTTTGTCTTACTAAATTTGAATCTGTTATAAAGAAGTTGTGACGTTTTTACCCGAAACACTTGTTTTAGACTAGTTTCAGGACTAGCCACAAACCCTATTTTCCATGGAGTGTAACTCCAAAAATACAACGACCCACAAGCTGAAATTTTTATCACGACTACTTGGCTATGTTTCCTCAATGGCCTATAGGTTTTCGGCCTAAGTCATTTAGAAAAAATGTTACTGCTAAAATGGTGAGATGATTTGTAAATAAGATACCTTAGAAAGCATCATCAAAATAATTTATCCTCCCTTGAATTTCGACCTCCTTTACTTCACCTTCCCTTAAAAATTTTCCTTAGATATCCTTTGGTTACCTTAGTCACTTGTACATATTCAATATGCTTAAGTGTAATTAAAATGAGAGACCCTTTCCTTTTATTTATACTTTTATGTAGCTTCTTCAAGGGGTTACCTTCTAACCATCTTAAACCACTTTCTTTAAGGCTAACCCACTTCTAACCACTTGTCCACTTAGTAATTTCTCCATTAAATATATTATTTAAATAATTTGTTTTGTATCCACTTTGAATTATAGTACACTCATCACTTCACTTTATTATTTAAATAATTTCTTCTTTGCAACCACTTTGACTACTTTGACCTTTTGGTGCTTCTAGATGACTCATGAGGGTTCTCCAACTTGACGTGGCCATAAATATCTAACCATGAGGAGTTATGTGACGTTCCACATACCACCAAAAATGGCATGACATGTAATATCCATACAGAATAGTCTTACCTTCAAATATATTTAAACTCATACCATTATACATCAAACAAACTTGGGTCCATTACACAAACCTTTGTGCTACCGAAATTCGCTACTAGACTTTCTTCAACGGTTGACATCAATGAAAACCAACCCAAATAATCAACAATATCCCCCTTTGGCATTGATGGAGATACTCTGATGCAATATTGAAGTCATATCACTCATGCTCCCCCTGTGACCATCGCTCCCCCTAGATCCATGCCTATGTGCTCTTTCTCCAAGCATTTACCTTTGCATATGATAAATATCTCCCCCTTTGTCATCAATGTAAAAGGTATCTTTCCATCCGGGTTGTCCCCCCTGACTGAACTCTTCCTGAAACTGATCTCCCAAATTGAATTGTCCTCTTTATAATGCTTCCTCGTGTAAATCTAAGACATATAAGATAAGCATTCAAAAGCATTCATTTGGAGTAGAAATTAGTCCGAGACTCTGGCGAAGATACTCAAAGGATTCCCTTGGAAGAGGTTTTGTAAAGATGTCTTCCACTTGTTCTTTTGTGCCCACATATTCAACTATGATGTTCTTCTCTGCAACACGTTCCCGTAGAAAGTGATACTTTACTGGAATGTGTTTTGTCTTGGAGTGCATCACCGAGTTCTTTGAGATATCTATGGCACTTGTATTATCACAATAGATGGGAATGGGCTCATAATACTCAACCTGTATATCTGTCAAAGTTTGTTTCATCCATAGAACCTGAGTGCAACATCCTACTGATGCAATATACTCTACTTCGGATGTAGATAAAGATATTGATGATTGTTTCTTGCTTAGCCAAGATACTAAACACTCACCCAAGTATAACACTACTCCATTGGTGCTTCGTCGGTCATAAATGCAACCTGCCCAATCTACATCTGTGTAGGAAATAATTTTGGATACCATAATCCAAACTCTTATCTTCCTTTGAGACATCTGAAAATTCTCTTCACTGCTAATACATGTTATTCCTTTGGTGCTACATGAAATTGTGCCATCTGTCCAACTTTTTTCATTACATCTACTCTAGATGTTGTCACATATAGTAAGCTACCAATCATTGACCTATATTTCCTCTGGCCTGTAGACTTTGAATCATCATCTTTGCTCAACTTGCAACTGGTTTACATAGGAGTGGTAACTGGTTTGCAATCTTCCATTCCGAACCTCTTTACCATTTCTATGATATACTTAGTTTGAGAAATAAAAAAATTTTGGTTGCTTTGACATATCTGAAGACCCAGAAAGAAGGATACTTCTTCGAGTAGTGAAATTTCAAATTCATTCTGCATATCCTTTGCAAATTTATGTCTTAACCTGTCACCAATACTTCCAAAAATAATATCATCAACATAAAATTCAATTAATAAAATACTATATTGAGTTACCTTGATGTAGAGTTTGTTGTCTTCACTTCCTTTTTTGAACCCTGCCTACTGTAGATATTTATCCAGTCTAGAGTACCATGCTCTAGGAGCATGTTTTATACCATACAAGGCCTTCTTCAATTTACACACATAATCTACGTTCTCTGACAACTAAAATCCTTCTAGTTGTTCAATGTGGACTTCTTCTTCAAGTTCCTCGTTCATAGAAGTTGATTTCACGTCCATCGGATACACTTTAATATTCTTGGAGCATGCATAAGCTAAAAGCAATCAAATTTCTTCCATTGTGGCAACTGGGGAAAATGTCTCTTCAAATTCAATTCATTGAACTTGTGTGTATCCTTTACATACCAATCTAGCTTTGTTCCTTGTAACATGTCCATATTCATTCAATTTAATCGTGAAAACCCACTTTGTACTAATCACATTCTTATTCTTTGGTCTTGGAACCAATTACCAAGTGTCATTCTTCTCTATTTGATCCAATTCTTCATCCATGGCCTTATTCTAGAATTCATCATTGTTGGCCTCTTCAAAACTGTTTGGTTCAATCGTAGATAAGAGTGCTAGGTGCGTTTGTTCGGGTGAACAGATTCTTCTTCTAGTCTCAACTCTTGCATCTTTGTTTCTGATAATATGATTTGAAGGATGATTCTTCTGTACTCATTTTCTAGGTGTCTTTGGAGGCACTTTCTGAACTTGCTCTTCTACTTATGTATGATCCTCTTCATCTTTCCCTTCTACTTATTCCTCATCTTTTGCTTCTTCTTCATAAATATGTTCCATTGATTCATTCTCTTCTTCTTTTAATTCTTGTCCACCTGTTTCATCAATTGTTACATTGATGATTTCCACAACTTTGTCCAACCTCATATTGTAACACTTGTACTATTTCCTTGTACTTGAGTAACCAACAAGTACTCCTTTGTCCACACGAGAGTCAAACTTTCTGATTCTTCCATCTTCTCTTTTGATGTAGCAATTGCTTCCAAATACTCTGAAGTGCTTCACATTTATTGGTATTCCTTTCCATAGCTCGTAGGGATTTTTGTCATTGTTGTTTCTAAGAATTACTCTGTTTTGAATGTGAACTATTGTATGCACTGCATGTGTCCAAAAAATGTTTGTCAATTTTGAATCCATTAGCATTGTTTGAGCAATTTCCTGTACTATCTTGTTCTTTCTTTCAACAACTCCATTCTGTTGAGGTGTCCTAGCAACAAAGAATTTCCCTTTTATTCAATGCCTATTGCAGTAGTCCATAAATTCTTTTGAAGTGAACTATCCTCCATTATCAAATCTCAAACATTTGATTTTTGAATCCATTTCATTTTCAACCATTTCCTTGTAGACGTTGAAGTTTTCAAAAGATTATGACTTATTCCTGTAAATAAAACTGCAGTCATTCTTGTATAATCATCAACTAATAACATAAAGTATTTCTCACCTTTTAAACCCTTTGTTTTATTTGGTCCAACTAGATCAGTATGCACAATTTCTAGTGGTCTTGTCGTTGAATATTCCTTTGATTTTAACATGGTCTTTGTTTGCTTTCCTTGTTGACAATCCTTGCATAAAGTGTTGGTTGGTTTCGTGATGTGGGGAATTTCTCTAACAACTTCTTTTTTGCTGACTTTGACAAGGTTATCAAAGTGTATGTGACCCATTCTTTTGTGACATAGCCAAGTTTCATCTTCCTTTCCTAGACAACATTTTTCATTTCCAATTTCACTTAATACATATATGTTTCTTGAAGTTCTTGCAGTTGTTGCAATCAATTTTTCTGAACCTTCTTTTCTTATCTCATACTTCTCTAAATTGAAAGTAATTTTATGACCTTGGTCACACATTTGACTTACACTTAGAATATTATGTTTCATATCTTCTACTAGTAGAACAATTTATGCCTTGGTATTCTTGTTTCCAATTATGACTGTGCCTTTTCCAATGATTTTAGCTGAATCATCATTTCCGAAGAAGACTGATCCATCTCTTTCCTTTCTTAATGTAACAAACCTGTCTTTATCACCTATCATGTGTTTTGAACAACCATAGTCAACATACCAACCATGTTTCTTCTTCTTAGATTGTAGAGAGAGTGTGCATTCTTCATTGCTATATTGATTTTTCTTTCTTATCCATGTTCTCTTATGAGGTTCATGTCTGTGTCTATTGTAGTTATGTTGTGGTTCTCTGGGAGGGACTGTCATTCTACAATTTTTGGCCATGTGTCCAAAGTTGTTTCACTTGTACCATTCCACTTTAGTGCTTAATGATTCAAACTTGTTGTAGCTTCTTCTCTGTGTTTCAATAGGCCTTCTTGGATAACCATTTTGTGTATGAATTTCAAAGTTGTTTATGTTCCTCCTATTAGCTCTGCAATTTACAGCTTTATGTCCAAAAGTTTTGCATGCATAACATAAACCAAAAAAGATAGCTTGATACCTGGGAGTTGAAGATCTTCTGAAAGGAGTTACTTTTATGCATCATTTTTCTTCCTGAGTCCTATTTGTTTCCATTAGTCATTGATTCTAAAATCTGAATCTTCTCGGTGGAGGAGTGTCCCTGTAATCTTCCTTGTAGGTCTTCCTATCCTC